>VKOC01006528.1:0-12315 GCA_009364415.1 Spea multiplicata
TTTACAAGAGGACTATTTGTATGATTTTAGTCAAAAGTCTCAACAAATTTACATTTGAGGTTTATAGTATAATAAAAGAGGTACATTTGGTACAGTTATATAATTAGTACAGTGGATCTAACGACATTTTGATTGGAGTATGCATTCAAATGGTATTTATACATTAGGAAAGGAGGTCCCTGCCTTGTAGCGCATACAGTTCACAATTCTGCCCTAACTGTACAGCCAAGAGTAACACTTCTCATTTAAATCTATGTTCTTTACTGGTGCTCTTGAAATCATATATATATATACCTGTCTTTTAGCTTTCTGAATCTAAAACTTCTGCAAGACTCACCCGTTCCATGGTTATCATCCTTCTTAGCAAGCTCCTCATACAGGACATCTTCCCTTGGCACAGGAGGTTCTAAGACACATTCGTAGTCATTATCATCATCATCATCTTCTTCTCTTCTAGGTGGAAGATCTGGGATTGGCTCATAATCCTCCACTATGTCGAGAAGGGGAACTGGAATGTCTTCATACATGTCCTCCTCATGGTCCATATGAGGTGAGGTGACATTAAACTCCACACCGAAACCAGGATGTTTAGGCGGGACACAAGGGGGTTCCTCATACACTGTATCCTAGATTACATTGAAAAAAGTAATGAATCACACCTCCCAAATATCCCTGTTTAGGAGAGAAAATCCCCATTTGGACACAAGTCCCTTAGTCCCTCTTTTTTAGAAGCTCAGAATGATTGATGAATAAAAGTGTACCATAGTGTTGAACATCCATAAAAGTCAAAATAATGTACACCTAAAAAGCAGGAAAAGTGTTAATCAGTTACACAAATATCTATAAATATGGCCAAAATAAAAGCATCCCTCTCTGGCCTTTTTAAATGTTAGGAGGAAGGAATAAACCACGCTCACACTGGAATAATCTTTTCATTGGTATTTCTACTCACCTCTTTTTTAAAAGGCTGTAGTGGAGCAGGACTGCGAGGTAAGGGGGCAGGTGGCTGTACTGGGAGTTTTTGAGACAATTCATTATCATGGTCTCTTTTCTGTGGAATCTAAAACAAATATTTGTTTTATAGTGACATTCTAATATCTTATATGTAATGTAACCGTAAAATATGTTTACTTCTACATCTACATCACCTCATTGTCAACCACTATATGTCTATATCCCTCAATATCTAAAAGGTGTTGTGGGCACCCCACAACATCAACATCTGAAATTTATTGTACAGTTGGCAACTCTATATCTATGTCACAGCCCCATGTGTTAGACATCAACTTTAGGTTGCCACCCATAGGCTGCATACATCCGGTAGCATGTATGTAATTTAGTGGCCGCTGGCTTTAGAGTGCCAAGGCCACATAGTCGTATCCATATTAGTCCTGTCCATGACTATCTTTTATTACTTTAATCTATACTGAATACATCTGCCCAAAATGTCTACCAAAGCCACAGCTATTTATCTTCTGCCTTGTTATTAGGTGGGACTGGCACGAGGACAAGGTGGCATTTGCTCCTGGGCCAGTCCAGATTCTTCAAACAGAGCATCGCATTAAACACAAGTTTTAGAACAATTACAATTTTTCAGGTAACAGAATGATTTAGATTGCAAGCTTGCAAGTAGGGCCTTCTCTACCTAATGTATTGGGTTTTTTTTGTCTGTCATTTCTAGTCTTGTTATAACCCTTTAACATATGTATTGTAAGAAGCGCTGCGTAAATTGTTGGTGCTATATAAATAAAAGATGATAATAGCTGGAATATGAAAGGGTCCTAGCTCTGTTATTCTAGACCAATCTACTACACAATCTACTCGTTATAATATTGCCTTGTGGTAAACAACAGACTCTCGGTTTTAATCACCCAGCGGGACTTTCTGAAAGTCTATGGAGTAAATAATTGAAAATGCTTATAAAGAAAAGTATTGCACAGACTGCTAAACAATTACTTTTTTTATTTTGTAGTTAGGGTATATACACTTACTACAATTTGTGGTATATAAGTCATTTTGTCTGATACTCTTGACCTCTCTATACTATTTGCTGATCCAATTTTTGTAAAATTCTGGTTTAATGTATTATTCAAAGGTCAATAAAATAAGTTGTTTGGTTAGGATTTTTGATAATGATTTTAACATTAAGGTAAAATACCACACCATTTAAAAAGGGATCTTGGGTAACAAGGACATCTGGTCATACTACTTTACTAACCTCCTTTGCTTGTACCTCTCGTGCTATCTTTCCTCTCTCGTCTTTCTCTCTCTTCTGGCGTCTTATTTTCTCTTCCTCTGCTCGTTGATGATTCTCTTCTTCTGCAGTTCTTGCCATGTTCTCGAAACGAGATCTGAGGTCATGAGTTCCACTTGTCACTGAAACACACGGCATTCACATATTTTGATATTGGTACATTGGTTAGGTCATCCGTACAAATAGTAAAAATATAGCGGATTTCACTTTTTAATTTTAAAATAAAGTGGAGCTACAAAAAAAAGAATTTGTCAAATATAACAATTATGTTATAGTCTGCCAATAAGGCAAATATCTGTAATATATAACCTGTATAGCTCTAACTAACACAAATGAGATGTCAATGCTGGATTTATATTCCAGGGGACATACAGACTTCAGGTTCCCTGAACCCCTACAAACAGAGACAAATTTTCCAGTTGTGCAGGTGAAATGTGTTACCCTACTCTATAATGTATGGCGTATTCATGTATACTGCTTATCTCCTTGTCCTTGTTCAGTACTGTACATTGTGCATGGCAGGAACATTATCCACTGGGAGATATTGCGTACTTCCCTGTAGATTATGTTCACAGCATCCACAACGTAAAGCAAAAGTGCCTTCGTGTTTATAAACTGATCACAATATTAACTTACAGGCTTCCAGTGGCTGTGTTTTCTCGTAAGCAGAACTTGGAGATTCAATCTCACTAAATCCTGAGGCACACTGAGAACAGACCAGGGAAATAAAAGGGAAAAGTACACTGAGATAAACAAAATAATTTCACCATGTATACAGTAGCTCTGAGACCTGTTCTGTACTAATTAATTACTGTACCTTTACATGAACTTTCCTCTAAGATGGGTCGCCAACACATGGGTCAAAATGACTATATTGCATATTGTTACAGAAACTATTACTTTCTCTATACCAATCTCTTTTCATACAACATTTCTGTACCTATTCTTCCTCTATAATGGTGTGTCTAATGATATAATTACTATAATGTAATTAAGCAATTAATTGAGCAATTATACTATAATATAATTGCTCAATTAATAGACAGTTGCAAAATCAGTGTTCAACTGCACAAACGTGTTTAAAGATATAAGTTTGCGGAAGAGTTTTTTTTATACTAGGTGGTCTGGTCCTGCATAATGAATGTTTTGCTCAGTTAGGGGGCTTTTAAGAAATCAGGTATAACTATACATTGTACAGGGCCAACAAATTACTTTTTGCAGGGGAATCTCACTCGATAAAGCCTTGTGAAGTCAGTGACTTGAAAGAATAACTTTGTTGCAGATTGGCCTGACAGCTCCTGTGTTAGCAAACAATTAATCGACTGTACTGTGTGAATCTCTTACTTTGTCTACACGATCAGTCTGTACACCATAACGACCACCGAAACCTTTGGCATAATCTAAATTTAGAAACAAAACATTATTCTAGAAATAAGCCATTCCTAGGCAATTAAATGAATATAATATATAAGAAGACAATTTAACTCAAAACATTAGAGGCTAAACTGTAATTCTGAAGGAATATATAAAAAATATATTATTTGTCATATTTTGTACTTCATGGTATTTTTATTGTCATAAGTTTGCCATTGTTTGTAATAGTATTTTTGCATGTATAAAAGTTTGTGTTTTGTATCACTCCAAATAATACAGTTGGAGATTTAGTACATTTTTATTTTTTCTTTAAAAGCTTGTCATCGTTGATCTCTATTTAGAAGGTAAAATGTATGATCGTCATGATATTGCTTGAGTATAATAGTTCTTAAAGCGGAACACAGCAGGTGAAAAGGTAGCTGCACACATATAGGTCACTGGACAAGACAAACTGAGTGGTGAGAAGGACATCAATCTGTCAAAATGAATGAAGGCGTGCACACGTTCAGAGACGGGGAGATGGACATGTGTGCGCAAGATGAGAAAAGACACAGGCAGGAGAGAATAAATGGAAAGATGAAAAGATAGGCTGGTTGTGAAGAAGTAAGAAATTATGTCAAGGTGTTTTTTTCATTTATTTAATTAGTTGTTACATCTCAATGTTTGGTTGGGGATAGATGTTACCAGTCTGTGATTCATGGGGTTTAATTTCTTCTTTGTAGCTCCAACTGTGAGCAGATTTATCTTGTCGATCTTTCTGGACTCCAAACTTCCCTCCAAATCCTTGGGAATGATCTGAAAAAAGAAGAAACGGAATGGATGAACATTAAATACAATGCTTGTTATTACTTGACTTGCTAAAAAATTACATAATGAATAGGGTTGTCAAGAGATCACTGTCAATGTAGGAAAAACATGCTGTTTATTATTAACCTGGACTTGTTTTTACATGGATGTGGATCTGTGATCAGTACCTGTCTGTGATTGATGGGGCTTTATTTCTTCTTTGTGACTCCAAGTGTGTGCAGATTTATCTTGACAATCTTTTTGGACTCCAAATTTACCCCCAAACCCTTTGGAATAATCTGTAATACAACAATGAGTAGAACAAACAACGACAAAAAAAGCACTAATAAACCCTAAAATGTAATGATGTACCATCATTAATGTCTTTTTTTCTCTCCTAGTTCTCAACTTATTATTTTACACTTGCCAGCAAATCTAACAAAGAGCTCCCAGCTCCCACCTCCAATGCAAGAGTCATCTTTTGATTCCCTCTCATTTATTATTCTTTCTGTAGTCTTCTTTCTTTTTCTTTTAACATCTCTGCTCTCTTCTTGTGTTTTTAAATTGGTTTAACAGTGTTATGATCTAAGCCAGGATAGGTACTGAAGAAGAAGGATAGGTACTGAATGAGCGATGGAGTTTAAATAGTTGGTATAGACTTGCAAGCTATATCATTAGCTGGTGACAGTGGATACATTGTGGGTATTGAAGGATAAATAATGCCTGTGTGTTATAGGATATATAATAAATAGAAAAATGATTATTGAAGTGATGATGGGTAGATATTAAATAAATGTCAAGAGACGGAAATTGTGACTAGATACCAAGAGAGATAATGAGTAAAATTATGGCTGTGTCTCATTGTGAGCATTGTAAAGGAATGGTTTGCTTACCTTGCTGTGATGAATGCTGCTGTAACTGAGCCTTGTAATCAAACCCAACTGATGACTGAAGAAAAATTACAAAGGAAATAAGAGAAAATGTCCACATCATGGCTAAATGGCTGAAAGAACTAAAGTGACAGGGAGTATGTGGTATCATCCAATTGGTATAAAAGGAGAACATCTACCATAATAACTACCATATAACGTGAATGTCATATCATTATTAACTTGTACATATCTCTTTATGGTTCTACATAATGATAAATAAGAGATCTTTCCAAGTGTGTCACCTTGTCCACACGGTCTGTCTGTACGCCATAACGCCCTCCAAACCCAGTTGCATAATCTGGATACAAAAAATAAAAAACAGGGTTAACTTCCTAAAGCCTTTCTATGCTATTTCATTTCATAAATTTTTTCTATGGGTGTATGTTGACTCGTATCATTTTTGTTTGACAAGTGCCATTGTGGGAGCTCCTCACGTCAGACCTTCTAGTGAATGTTAAAGTAAACTGCTTTCTATGTGTAAATGTGTAAAAGATTACGATATACATTTTAGCAAGAAATGTATGGCTCTTTGGTCAGACCTATTATCATGACAAATCAGTTGAATATTATGAATTGTAAATGCTGTGCAGTACTCACCTTTCTGGGAAGAATGCTGCTGTAATTCAGCCTTATAACCAAATCCAACTGCAGACTGAAATATAAAGATACTGCATCAAAATACATATTCTAAATCAGTTAAATCAGGTGCAAAACTATATGGCTTATATAAAATATTTCACTTTAATGCCACTGTAAATCTAGTTGGATAATCAAACCTACATGTAGCTCAAATATCAATTGAGCCACTGCACAATTACTATTGCTTAATATTTATGATTTTCTTTTGTAACTACAGGCGATACAGTATATCTAGTAAGACGTCACTAAAGGCAAGTCATCTTAGTAGATGGGCTTAGAACTGCATAAGACGGAAACTATTCAAACCATTGTTGATTAACAGGAAGGACTTCATTACAAAACCTTAAACATATAGCACAACAATCTGATAAATATCTTGCGGAACAATGAAAAGACAGATGGACAGAAAGCAGACTTGGTGGATTCTACCTTTAACCCAGGATATTAGCATAGAGATACCACAGTAAAAACAGCTGGCACTAGAATGCTGCCAGGTCTGCATCTCTATATAGTCACTTACCTTGTCCGTCCGGTCTTTCTGCACCCCATATTTTCCACCAAACCCCTTGGCTGCATCCGTTTGGGAGGAATGCTTTTCTACTTCTGACCGGTAGTCATGACCCAATGCACTCTGGGAAATGGAATAACCAAACAGGACCTTAGTTAGTGCCTTTATCCGTTATTAGCAATAATCAGTTGTCTCCTGACCTACCCAACCTAGCAATCCCATAATCCTCATTTAACTATTTCTAGCTAGCTTTTTTTACTAAAACTTGTTGTCCCAAAGCAGGTTTTGACCGGTCTGAAACCTGCACCTGACCTTTATTTCATAGACTAGATTGCTCCTATTTTAATTTCCCTCAAACACACCTTATCCATCCTGTCTTTCTCTGTCCCAAATTGTCCTCCATATCCATATGATGCTCGGGGCCCATCTTGAAGTTCTTTTTTCTTCAAAATCTCATGTTCTTTAGACACATTGCTTCTCAGTTCACGTATACTTAAGAAGAAAAAATAAACGGGTGGATTACATTAAAGTGTGCAAGAGGGGTGTAGGTGCATTTTATACACAAAATGAAAACTTGATTCTGCTTTGGATGCAGTAGATATGTATACAAATCCATATAGCTATAGATATAGTGCAATAAAAAGTGTTTCAAACTTAGTAACTGCTATAGAAGTTACATGTTGTTTCAGATACCATCAGAGGACATAATTAATTAATTAATGTATGCATAATTCCAAATGTATTAAATGAGACATGCATAATATATTAAATGAGACAGCAATATAAAATTCAAATTGTTAGATGCACAAAGGTTTTGCTTACTTGATATGCTGAGGGCGTCCTGAACCTTCTATAGTTTTTGCTCCCCAACGCTGCTCTTCTTCTGAGATGTCATTCTGAGAAATAAACATGTCTCAGATCTCATGAAGCACAATGAACCTGAGACAACGTCTAAGATTTGTGCTGGGCTGTTCTGTAGAGGTGGGACTAGCTGTTCATATGGATGTTGAGTGGGCAGATACCAGAAACCCTTAGCACACCTACCATGTAGAGTCCCAGGTCTTACCCCACCAAGGCTTTCTTCAGCGAAAGTGGGCTCTTTGAAAATAGCACTAATGACATTTTCTGTTAATGATTCTGTTATTAGTTGTTGTCATATCAAGACACACGTTTACATACATACATAGGATACATTTATGGAGATATGACAGCTTGAGAACCTACTCCCACATACCTTGTTATACCACAGGGACCAATTTCTACTCCAGAGATGAAAAGAAAGGCCCTAAGTCAAGGTAAGCCTACCAATAAAACCTTTTTAAATAATTGCATATTATTTTTTTCTATGTGCCCACTATTGTTAGGGTTAAAATACTATCTAACACATAAGCGTTATTCTATCTGCCCAATATGCTTATGGCTGGGATACTATCTGTAACCTAAGAGTTATTCTATGTGCCCAATATCATTAGGGCTGGGATACTATCTATAACCTAAGACTAAATAAGATTTATTTATTATATAGTAGGTTTTAGGTAAATTGTGTGAAAAGGAAAAAAATATATTTTCACTATGTTAGCCATGCTTTGTGATGCTCCCACCAGGACAACTTGTCATAATAATAATAATAATAAGCCAAAAGTATAGCGTGATCAGATGTTTCCTTTAACCTAGGGGAAAACAGTCATATTTTATGTCTGAGGAATTACAAACGTACTTTCTTATGTTGTTAAATTCACCATGGCAGGCATTAAACATGTTCGAATCAGGAACAGGAAATAGGTTGTGAAACAGGATACCTAACCTCAGAAAATACTGCACATACCACAAGACTTAGTCAACATAGTCAATGTGAAGTTATTGGTTTTTGTAAGTCCATATTCCCAAAAAGGGATGTCATCAAAATTAATTTTCCATCATTCTGCCACACATTGGCAGGTTTCTCCAGAAATAAAGCATGAGCTGGCTCTGTATAATGCATATTCTAAAGAATTCTCACTGATTTAACTATGCATTAAACAGGGCCATCCCAACCTTTATAATGTAAAGTAGGCCTCAAATGTCCTACAAACTCTCCTGGCAACTCCCTTTAGATCCCACAGTTTGGCCAATAAAAAGTATCAATTTGTGTCTCATGGAGTGCTGACAGGATGCTAAATTTTAGTAGAAATCGCTGGGTTAATCGGTCTTTGTCCATGATCTGTTGGAATTGAGTGGGCAAAATGATTGTTTTGCATACTTTACCGTACACAGTATTAGCCAGCCTTGCGGTTGCATGGGATCAAGTATTATATAACGAAAACAAAAGGAAATCAAGTCATTCAGCTCAAAGTCAAATCAAATCCCAAACTACAAATTCACTAAACTAAGCTCAGAAACAGAAAAGGCCTGGGGGAAAAAATCAGTTTACACTTTCAATACATCAAAACAAAAAGCTTTCCTTAATAACACCACCTTGTGTATACACTTGATCCATATATACATATATATATGTATATATATATATATACATATATATATATATAAATATATATATATATATATATATATAACAGCTATGGTGAAACACAGAAAAACAAAATGATCCAATAGATCTGCAGCTGTTGTACACACAGCGCCATGTGCAGTGCAGGAACACTCACATATCCAAGTGTAGGCAGCGGTATGTTTGAAACATACTGAATATTACCATAGAACTGAATATTACCATAGAACAACTCACCACAAAGTCTGGGTCGGTTTCCCAGTCGTCAGATTCTGTTTCAGCCACTGTCACATTGTGTCCCACTGCTGCCTTCCACATCTGGTATACAAAGAAGGGAACAATATTCCGGTTATAGAAGGAGAGTATTACATTGGTATAACATTGCTAGTTAATTACTTTTATTTTATTAATGGAGATGTCACTATCACCCAAAAAAATAAAATAGTCCAAGACTATCAAAGCAGTTGAGGTCTAAAGTTAATTGAAGTTAACGGTAACAGTAAATCCTTTTTTCCACACACAGGAGATGCAGTTGTTAATGACACGGGTTTACTGATTTTCATTCTACTTCCAAGACAGCAATATTTTGTTGAAATTCATGAGGGAGGCTACCATTTTCAACATTATTTGCCTTTTTGGTAGTAAATGTAAATACTCAATTGGTACGATGGTCCAGAATGATGTAGAGACTGCCCAGGATGTTAATCAACATTTTTGTAGTTCAGTACACTAAATAAACATCAAATTTAGAGATTAAAATAAGCAACATATATTGTATTGGTAATCCATTTTATATATATTCCTCTTGAAAATACTGTACTCAGTATCCATGATTACTTTTCTCCATTCACTCACCCTCTTAGTTATAAATAAACCTTTTGGTAAAGCTTACTTGGTTAGCCAGGAAGGAAAAAGAAAGATAATATCAGGATATGACATCAATTATTATGATGGGTCTATCAATATATCCCACAATCTGATTTTTAATAAATATTCTTGATATAGTCCCTTATATTTAAAATACATTTCTCCAAAACAATTACTAATTCAAAACTAAAAAACAACATTTCTTACCACATTTGTTATAATTATTTATTTTTTTATATAGCACCATCATATTCCCCAGAACTTTACAACTGGTAAACAGGACATGACAAGTAGTAGATAACATAACAATTTGACTTATTATAAATTATTTGTTTTTCCAGGACTTCCTTTTTGAACCCATATCCACTATATGACCAAATGTATGTAGGCACCTCACTATCCTACCTAATTGTGCTTGTTGGACATATGAAATTGCCCACCCCTTTGTGGCTTTTCTAGGAAGATTTTGGAGTGTAGCTGTGTGAATTTGTGCCCATTCAGCCAAAAGAGCATTTGTGAGGTCAGGCACTGGTGTTGGATGAGGACTGGCTTGCAATTGGAATTCCTGTTCATGCCAAAGCTGTTCTGTAAGGTTAAGGTCAGGGCTGTGTGTAGACCACTTGAGTTTCTCCCCACCAAACTATTGTCCAGAACTTGTTACAGACCTTATTTTATGCACAGGGGTACAGTAATACTGGAAGAAGAAATGGCTCCAAACTGTTGCCACAAAATTGGAAGCATACTAGTGTCTAAAATTACCATTCACTGTAACGAAGAGGCTTAGCCCAAACCCTGAAAAACAACCCCAGACCACAGTAGGCACTATGCATTCAAATCCAGATTCTTCCATCAGACTTCCAGATGTAGAAACCCATTTCTAAAGGCTTCCAACACACAGTGCTTCTGCTAATGTTGCTTCCAGAGGCAGTTTGGAGCTCTGTAGTGAGTGGTGCTACAGAGAACAGACAACGTATACATGCTACGTACTTTAGAGCCATGCAGACCTGTTCTGTTAGTATGCGACTACCACTACGTGGCTAAGCTTTTGTTACTTTCCACTTCACAGCAATAGCACTTACAGTGGACTAGGACAAATCTAGCAGGCAAACATTTCACAAACTGATTTATGGCAAAGGTGACATCCTATGATAGTGCCACGTTTAAAGCCATTCTACTGTCAATGTTTGTCTATGGAGATGACGTACTTGATTTTATATACCTGTTAGCTATGGGTGTGGCTGAAACACCTCAACTCAATAATAAGGAAGGGTGACCACATCCTTTTGGCCATATAGCAACACAATATTTCTTAGTACTATTCATTTTTTCAAGTGGGAGGGGAAAACATTAACTGAGAATGTCTTCTGCTGAGTGGGTGCCACTGTGGAAAAAAAAACACAATTTATGTCAAGCAACACTCTCTTACATAGTACTTTTGAGTTAGGGGCAGAGGGTTTTTTGTAATCTTATACTTATAGCGGTACAAAGTATTGTATATTGTTTTTCCCCACATTTTTATTATATGTATTTATGCACTGCTCCCAGTGCAACATAAATAGAGATCTCCATTGGAGATCTCTCTTGTATCTTAAGAACCCCAGTGATGTCATGTTGATGATTAAACAGGAAAAGAGGATACCCAAAGTACAACTCAAATATGCCTCACTTCAAAGAAAAAGAAGATATACATCAGGATTAAAAAGTTTCAGTGTTAAACATACAATGCACATAGATGCCACAAATGATACACATGAGTGATTAGACTGTAGGATGCAATCAGGAAGACACTTAAATTGGACTACTATGTGAGATTACTTTATGTCCTTGATGACCTAAATACCAGATTGTCGATTTCTTCCACTTGTATTAGCATCTAAAGAGCTGCTCATTTAACCCTTGCTACTTCTGACCCTTTCAGTTATGTCAACTGGGATCAGTTGATGTTGTTTATTGAATGCTCGTAGGCCATGTTACAGTACAAATTAGACTTCCTTCTCTGGGAGTGTTCACTTCACTGGGTGCTCTGGTGAGTCTCACAGATACACTCAGCTGAGGCTCTAGGGAAGGTGTTTGATAGAATATTATGTGGTAGAATAAACGTCCTATCTGTTGAAAGAGACTCACAAGGGGGTAACCCTACAACCGTAAGGATGACAGTAGATTATTTGTGGAAGTTGGTTTCCGATAGAGGACAGTTCCAATACTGCCCCTACTAGTTATACTAAACTTCAAATCCAAAAATATCAGCTCATTATTAACAAGGACACGTGTGAATTTCAAGTTAATGAAAACCTCATTCAATTCATTATAAACATAGAAAGATTATCTTGGCATCTTGTCCAAATGAAAAAAAGAGATAATCTATGTATCGGTACTAGTAGGATACATTTCGAATAACAATATTCCATTTTGTTGACACACTGCTCAAATAGGCCCTCAATAGAAAGAGGTTGTAGGTTAAAACAAACTC
>VKOC01006529.1:0-24724 GCA_009364415.1 Spea multiplicata
AAATAGGCCCTGGGGGGTAGGGAAGGGGGGCATCATGTTAATTATAACCCCTTTAGGTTGTCTCCGCCCCTTTTTGTTGCCCCGTCGACCGTTCTTCGCTATGTTTTTTTAGTGATGGAGCCGTGAATCACATCAGCTCATCTCACTCCAGGGTGACACCAACGGAAAGAGGGGGCAAACGGCCCCTCAAATGCCCCCCTCGATTAAGCGATTTAATGTTCGGTTTAATGTGTTTTAGGTGTTTCCTGTGGAAGGATCCGGACCCCCGGGGGCCGTCTGCTCGGCCGGATCTCTATCCAGTCGATGCAGCGTCTCCGTTATAGAAGGTGTGTTGGACGTGGAGCTGGGGAGGGGTGTAAGTGGTCGGTGGCACGATTGGTACGGAGTCGCCTCGTCTGGGGGGGGTTTGTGTTACCTCTGAGGTGACCGGCCTGATCTCGTTACAGCCGGCGGTGTGGATTCACTGCTTATTCTACACAACTGATGTCTACCACGGCCGCTTACGTTCCCCTAGGTGATGCCCCCCCCGACGCCAATCTGCAATGACCGATAGAAGACTAAAGAAACAAATCCAAGGGAAGGAAGACTCTGGAACCGACCAACAAGTTGATTCACGATCGGTCTTCAATCAACACGGAGGACGAGAGAGGCCACTCCTGTGGGTAAGTGGTGTAAGGTGGCATAGGCAGACGGTTTGGGGTCAACAAGTGTGTATGTGGGGGGGCAGAGTGGCATATAGGGGGCTTTAATGCTTATCTGGGGGGCAGCGTAGCAAGCCGTAGGGCAGATGTGCATCAAAAAAAGTTTTACACGTGAATTAATCTTTGCTAATCAAACTTTTTCCCTGTAGGGTAGGCTTATATTCAGGGGGTCATCTTACAATCAAGCAAATATGGTACATAAAGTCACCGTCTCTTCTATTTCCAGAAGGAGGACGATTAGAAGGACCTCTGAAGATGGAGAATGAGCAGACTCTCCTCTCACTGGGTAGGTCCCGCTGGGTTCAGTGGCTCGTTATATTTCCATGTGATATGTTATATGTTAATATGTTATATGTTAATTTATTGGTTGAAGTCAGGGTTGTTGGTCCGCAGAGGGCCCTCTGGAATACGGTTAATTAATGACTTTGACGATCGCGTTCCAGACCTTTCATCGATACGTTTTGGTCCAACAGATGGCCCTGTGGCCAGGAGGAGTCCGGAAGGGCTGGAGGCAGCAGACCGTGTCGAGCCGTCGGAGGCAGACGTTGGTATTAAGGAGGAATCGGACGCACGCGCACTCACAGAATGTACTCAGTCTGTCCGGGTCAAGGAGGAGCCCGGAGATGACAACGCTACAGACGTTTCTGATGGCACACGGATAGAATGCGCCTGTCCTATTAAGGAGGATGAGGATGGAAATGTTGCAGACGTCGGCGTCTACGCACCCACAGAACGTGCGCGGTCACAATATATATCAGTCCGCGTCAAGGAGGAGCCCGGCGGCCATGAAGGTGCTACAGACGCCGCCGAGGAGAGCGGTGGCATCCGAATAGAATGTGTGTATTCAATCAAGGAGGAGGACGATGGAAGTCTTGGCGACGTCGGCGGCTACGCTCCGGCAGAACGTACGCGGTCAGAATATACATCGGTCCGTGTGAAGGAGGAGCCCGGCGGAGATGAAGACGAGCGAATAGAATGTGCGAGCGCCATTAAGGAGGAGGAGCATGCCTTGCGTGAAGACGCCTGCGCACCCGTGGGACACACGCCGTCGGCGCGCTCTTCCGGTTTTAAGGAGGAACCCGTCTTTTGTAACGGAGCCTTCGAGGACGCGGACGTTACGGGTTTGGTGGTCGGCGACAAGTCGGATGTCCCTCAACGGCCGGCGGCCAACAAAGAGAAGAAGCTGGGATGTCCCGTCTGCGGCAAAGCGTTCGCCTTCGGAGCGGACCTCCGCATTCACGAGCGCATTCACACGGGGAAGAAGCCCTTCGGCTGCCCCGACTGCGGGAAGTGCTTCACCCAGAGGTCCCAGCTGGTCCAGCATCGGAAGATCCACACGGGGGAGAAGCCCTTCTCGTGCCCCGACTGCGGCAAGCGCTTCTCCCGCCAGTGGTATCTCCTCACGCACCAGCAGACTCACGCGGGGGAGAAGCCCTTCTCCTGCTCCGAGTGCGGGAAGCGTTACACTCAGAACTCGCAGCTCGCCCGCCACCGGAAGATACACACCGGCGAGAGCCTGTACCCGTGTGGCGTGTGCGGGAGGACCTTAGCGGGGAGGTCCACCCTCCTCGGGCACCTGCGGATGCACCGGGGGGAGAAGCCGTTCCTGTGCGAAGAGTGCGGCAAGAGCTTCACCCGCAAAACCACCCTCGCCAAACACAAAGCCAACCACCAGAAGGAGAAGTCGTACATCTGCGCCGAGTGCGGGAAGTCCTTCGTCCGCTTCGGGCAGCTCGTCAAGCATCAGCAGGCGCATGCTCAAAAGAAGCTGGGGGCTACGGGCCAGTGATGAGCCGGAGTCCCCAGGATTAGCCTGCCCCCCCCATGAATTATTGCTCTTGTGTTCCATCGCGTTGACCAGGTTGTCCTTAATAAATCAGTGATTGTTCAGCTGCTCTCTATGGTAACGGCGGTCTGCTTTCCCATGGGGTGGAAAAAGCAGCTTGAAGAAGGAGCAGCTTTTGTTTGTCTGCGGCTGCTGCCGGGGAGCTTCGGCGGAACGTTTCCAGACGACCCGACAAAAGACGTCCACGTGAGGGCCGGGGCCCCCCCCAGCTCAAAGTCCTCTGGTTCCTGTGACAGACCCCCCCCCAAAAAACAAAACAGGTGTCCTGGAACCTTTTTATCAGGGTTGGTGTTTACTGCTGGAGCGGGGTGCCGCGTGCAGCTTGGTCTGGCGCCCAGGAAGTGGATATGATGTCACTTCCTGCGCTCAGCCAGACACAGCGTACGGGGATAGAATGTGAGATCAACCTGTGCTCTCCGTGCGGCTAACCGCGGGTATTACCCGTGCCCACCAGGTGCGTCTTTATGCTCGGTTTTCCCGGGGCCTTTTTTCTTTGACGCAGGAAATTGAAGTTGTTTTAAAAATTATATGATGTCATCAGTGATGTCATCTTACAATTCCTTGGTTATTATTTATTTATGGTTTTATATAGCGCCATAATATTCCGCAGCGCTCTACAATGGGTTAATCTTCGCAAGAAACAAAATCCTTTCATAAAGGATAAAGTGGGGTTTGCTGAATAGTTTCATTAAGGGTTAAAAATAAAGGTTACTGTCACTTTAAGACTGCAGAGCACTTCCTGTGTTATTACAAGGAGTCATTTCTAGACAAATACCCCCTCCGGGGGCAAAATAAAAATAATGCCCGATAATCAACGCGCATTTTTTTTTTTAAACTCTATTTCAAGGTAAATTCGTTATGGAAACTAATACGCCGGATTTACGTCACTAGTCATCGCCGGATAAAACGAAGTTGATTGAGCATGCGCAGGAACCACTGAGCGGCTGCTGCGCGTCGCACCTGTTACCATAGAGACAGGGGTGTGACTGTGCGGTCAAGTAGAGGAAGGGCTAAGCGGACATATTTGAACAGGGCAATCCTCGCATGTATCCACCCCAGCAGGCTTTACGTCATTACCGGTAGATAACCGACCACGAGTGGACTACGCATGTGCACGAGCCGTTTCGCTACCGGAGCGCGCTGTGTCCCTGTTACCATAGAGAAAGGGTTGTGATAGAGCTGTCGGTTGGGGAAGGGCTCAGCGGCCATGTTTGATTCGGGCAATCTTTACCGTTATCTCCTGGGAGCGTTGATGGAGCCTTGAAAGCTAACGATGTTTCTAGGTATGATAAATTATATTTAATTCGGGTCATTTGCACAAGTTTCTGCCCCCCGGGGTTCCTTATTACCTTTGTGTTAATATTAACCCCTGCTTTGGGAGTCTGAAGGAGATAAGGGTAGATGGGGAAGGGGGGTAAGTAGATGGATGTACGTTATATTTCCTTGCTAAGTAAAACAGTTTTTTGCTTTACTGAGAGGGTGGATGATAAGTGGAACAGCCTCCCAGCAGAATTGGTAACAGCTACTACAGTGAGTAATTTTAGTGGAATTCTGAATTGTTTTGCGTTTTAAACATGCAGCAGCAAAAGATACGTATGTCTAATATTTCTGTGTCATTGCAGCTGCCAGGGTGATGACAACCCCACCCACGAGGTGCAAGGTCCATCCTCTGGGAATTTAATGGACATCAATTCACTAACAACCCCTCCTATGAAGACAAAAGTCAGTTCCCAGAGCACCTTGGGGACATCAGCCTTGTTATAACCCCTCCCACGAGGACCAAGACCATTCCCAGAGCACCCTGTGGACATCAGCCCTGTGATAACCCCTCCCACGAGGACCAAGACCATTCCAGAGCACCTTGTGGACATCAGCCCTGTGATAACCCCTCCCACGAGGACCAGAGGCCATTTCTTGCGTACCTCTGACATAATGATCAAGGACCAAGATCCGATCACAAGCGTTATTTTGAATATCACCCTGGAGATCATCTACCTGCTCACCGGGGAGGTGAGGAATATATATATATGATTGTGACATAACCACAGGTTGTTTATAAGGTAGACGCGCGTTAGAAGAGCTTTAAGTCTGGACTTCTCTACAAATGACCCATTAAAAAAACTTGACTTTTTATACTAGAATGAAATATTTATTATTGTATCTCTCTCGATATGTAGGGTTACCTACCTTTGATGGATCCTGAAGGACGTGTCATGCACAGAAGACGTTCCTTCAAGACCCAAGGCAGTGTCGCCCGCTCCTTCTCACGTGGGAAAACCAATAAGCAGAAGATCCTGGAACTGACCAACAAGGTCATCGAGCTGCTGACCGGAGAGGTGAGAGGAACGGGACTTTGTACGGTGAAAACAGAGAGGTGTTTGTGGGTAATGACCGTATCGTTGGGTTTGTCAGGTCGCTGTGAGGTGTGAGGACGTGGCTGTCTATTTCTCAGCGGATGAGTGGGATTATGTACAAGGGCACAAGGATCTTTATGACGACGCGATGGTGGAGAATCACCAGACCTTCCCTTCACTGGGTAAGACGATCTTTCATCTCTGTCTAACTCCCTTCCATGGTTGTCAGACAGATATGAACGTACCGGTCCATGAGAAGACCAAGCTTGCCATCAGAAAAAATAGATCATGGTCTTTGTTTCCAACAGATGGAAAGACGCTCGAAGGACTTCAGAGTCCGACTCGCTCAACCGACGATAAACTCGTAGCAAACGTTAAAAGCCGGGATCCTTCTGTTATAAGGACAGGAGAGAACTCTGCTCCACGAGAAGAAAGGTTAGAACATCTATCTTCTGAGGAGGAGTCAACCTCAAGTGAAGAAGGACATCTCCCAGGCGGTGACATCACCCAGACCAGGACTCCACCGACTCGTATCGAGGACGTTGATGGGACTGAAGCCCATACAGAGAATCTATCTCCTGGCATCCAAGAAGAACCGGCCTCCCGTGACCTCACAGACACGTCTACATCCACGGAATGTTCATCTTCTCGCTTGGAAAGATCCTCGCGTGATGGACACGGGACCCCCGCGGAACCCCAACAGATGGAGCATGTATCTACTCCCTTGATGGCCGAGGAAAATTATTTCATGGCCCACGACCTTTACCTACCCACAGAGCGTAAACCGAGAGAGCATATATCTAGAAACATGGACTACCGCAGGTCGAGCAATAAGACGTTGGCCGGTAGAACGAAGCGCGGGAACAGGACTGGATTGGATTCCGCGTTCTGTGAAAGACCGCAAACTGCCGAGAACCTTTATAACTGCTCAGACCTCCGGGAACGTTTCATTGGTGACGCGCATGTTGGGAGATACCATTTTGCGTGTTCGGTGTGCGAGAAACGTTTCGCGTATAAGTCCGAGCTCATGGCGCACTTGAGGACTCACACGGGCGAGAGGCCGTTCTCCTGCCCCGAATGCGGGAAGCGATTCACGGCCCGGTCCCACCTCATCGTGCACCGCAGGATTCACACGGGCGAGAGGCCGTTCTCGTGCCCCGAGTGCGGGAAACGCTTCACCGATAAGTCCAACCTGGCCACCCACCTGCGGATCCACACGGGGGAGAAGCCCTTCGCCTGCGCCGAGTGCGGGAAGCGCTTCAGCGACTACTCGAGCTGCGTCAGCCATCGGGGCATTCACACCGACGAGAAGGCATTCGCCTGTGCCGCGTGCGGGAAGCGTTTCAAGTGCCAACCGTATCTAATCCGCCATCAGAAGATTCACGCAAGAGAGAAGAATGTTTGATTTGTTTCCGTAAATGGAATAACGTGCAGAGGGTTAGCCGTGGTGGAACTACAGCTCCCATGATGCTTTGCTGCCCTATAGCGGGGGGGGGGTATCTCGAAAGCTGAACTTGTGTAACAGCTGGAGATCTTACTTATTTCTTACCTATCGGCAATTTAAATATTGACCACACCCACTTTCCCTTCTACTTAATACAATCTAGGGATTGCCCCACCCACACAGCCATTTAACCCCACTCCTTTGCAAAGCCACTCCCCCAGAAGATTGGGGCTCTTCTCTCCCCGTGGCCCTAACCCACCCGACGGTGGAAGAACGGCATCCTGGGGGGGTGCAGAACCAACCATAGAGTTGGTAGAAAATAGAAATAGAACCCAGAGTTTCCCACTTAACCCCCAAATTCCCAGAGATGAAAATAAACAAGAAAAAGAGAGGGGATCTCATACGGTACAAGACAGGAACTTCCAAATTACTTTATCTTCAAGTATTGTTACGACGACGATAGGATGCGTTCATATATATTATCCCGGTATTTATGCATAATTAATATTTATTTCCCCCCCCCCCAGTTAAAAAGAGTTAAAGCGGAACGTTTGCCCCAATGTTCACCTGTATTTGGTGTATTTCTGTATGCCGATGACAATAAAATATTTTTTTCTCCTTGACTGAAAAAAAAAAACCGATGGATTTTTAATTGAGCTGCCTTGGCATCAGTTGAAATACCCACGACTTGGCATCAGATGAAGATTTCTAGACCATTCTGGAAAAGCTTAGTTTAGGAGGATTTTAATACCCCATAGGAAGCTGCCAATGCCCTGAGAGTTTTATTATTTATAACAAGGAAGGCATAACCCAGGTCAACGCCATATTAAAATCGTTAAATACATACCAGCATTGAAAGGGTTACAGAAATATATTTAGTTTATTTGTATCAATAAAAATTCTTATCGCTAATACAAATTTTAAACAAGTTTTTATTACCAGTTGAACAATATCAATTTACCAAAGGAATATCAATTGAACTACCTGCTACAAATGTAACAATTTCAAGTATCTCGGCAGATGTCTCTTTTTGAAGTGGTTTCAACAATTCAGAATGATGACGTTTCAGGCTTTTTTCACAGAAATGTGTCGCTTCTTAATTAGTAAAGGTTAATCTTAACTCTCTACCCCAGGGCCGTCCAACATTCGGCCCACTGGACCTTGAGGTGCGACCTGCCCGTAAGGCAAACCCGGATCACAAGGGCCCTGCTGCTTTCCTGTGGGTTGCTCGCACAGCGGAAGCGGGACCCAGAGGAGCCACGTGAATTTCTGTCACGTCACATGACTCCGCTCCATTCCTGCTTCCGCTGTTCGGCACAAGAGAAGTTGCTTGCGAGCTACACAGTGGGGAAGCAGCAGCCCCTGTGTAAGTCTGCGAGTGAGAGATCTGCAGTGCAGGTAAGAGGGTGGGGTTGTATGCATGATTGAGGGAATTAATCTGTGAATGAATGAGTGTATGTGCGATAGCATGAATGTGTAAGTGGAGGGGGCATGGCAAAGGGAGCCAGGTTCCAGCATGTATTGGCTGACTTGGAATGATAGGAGTTAGCAATCACAGTCCTATCGAGAGAAATTACACGGCAGGAAAGGAGCTTCTACAGGATCCTGGCACATTGGTAGCCAGCGACGACTGCCGGGGTTGAATTTTCGGTGTTTTTTCAGTATTTTTGTGTGTTTGATTATAAATCGTGGTAAACTGTAAGTGAAACATCCCGCAGCTTTTTTTATATCAAATAAATTAAACAAACAGGGTTATCAGCTTTCTTATTTCGTTAGCTCGAGTCATGACGTCATGAGAGATCCCGTTGTGGGTTTGTAGCGGTGTCCATTGGTTCGTCCCAATTACAAATTTGTCACACGCAGCCGCAAGCGGTGTTACAAAGGTTTTGCCTACCTGCTGGGGCGGGTAAAGTTAAGTGGCCCCCTAGTCACCCTTACACATACACACACTAACCCTTACAAGCTAGCACACACACTCACTCACACTTACTATCACACCTCCAGTGTCCAGAGCCGCCTTCTAGTGTGTGTGCAACCAGTCTCTCTGTCACCCCGGGGGGGGCAAATCGTCTTACGGGACCCTGATGCATTCCGGCCCCCGTGACCGTGCTGGTTAAACTCAGAACAGCCTTGGGGGGTGTTGGAGGAGATTGTCCCCTGCCCTCCAGGCCAGCCTGCCCTTTGTGCAGCATTTATTAATCACCCCCAGTTGTTTTTTTTTCCCTGTTTTTGACCCAATATCAGTGCAGGAAACCCATCTTGTTGTCCGCGTGAATCTTCTGATGTTTCATGAGACTCGATTTGTTGGCGAAACGCGTCCCGCATTCGGGGCACGAGAAGGGCCTCCCCCTTTCTCCCGCGTGAACTCTTTGGTGCGTAACGAGATTGGATTTGCTGCTGAAGGATTTGCCGCATTCCGAACACGAGAAGGGCGAGACTCCCGTGTGAGTCCTCTGATGTCTAACCAGGCTGGAGTAGTCCGAGAAGCACTTCGCGCACGCCGAACACGAGAAGGGCTTCTCTCCCGTGTGAATGCGCAGGTGGACGGACAGGTGCGAGCTGCTGGTGAAGCGCTTCCCGCACACGGAACACGGAAAGGGCCGGTCCCCGGTGTGAATCCGCTGATGCCGGACCAGGGCCGAGTAGTCGATGAAGCACTTCCCGCAGACGGAGCAAGGGTACGGCTTCTCGCCGGTGTGGCTGCGCTGGTGTCTCACCAGGTGTCCTCTGCTGGAGAAGCACTTCCCGCACTCCGAGCAGGAAAACGGCCTCTGCCCCGTGTGGATCAGCCGGTGCCTGGCCAGATGCGAGCGGTTGGTGAAGCATCTCTCGCAGTCGGCGCACGAATACGGCTTCTCGCCCGTGTGGACCACCATGTGCGTGAGGAGGTTCGATTTGCTCGTGTAGTTCCTGCCGCACTCCGAGCACGAGAACGGCTTCTGGCCCGTGTGGACCTGCTCGTGCCGGAGGAGCTCGGACCGGTGGCAGAAGGACTTCTCGCACCGCGAGCACCGCAGCTTCTTGCCCTTGTGGACCGCCTGGTGTCTCTCGAGATCCGACGCGCCGGAAAAGCACTCCTCGCAGTCGGGGGGCGCGCGCGGCTCCTCCGCGTAGTACAGCGGGCGGTGAGACGTGTCGCTAAACCTGTCGTAGATCTCTCTAACGTCTCCGTAATGGGTTTCCGCGAGGTCGGGATCTACGTTGCCATGGAAATACGTCGCCTTGGGGCACGTCTCCATGTCAGGGTCAAGAATAATCACTCTGCTTGGTCCTTCGGTGGCAGAAGACGGATCTTCTTCGGGTCGGTAGCCATTGGTTGCATAAATGTCGGTGGCGTCCTCTTCTTCACAAGAGTCGAGTTCTTCGTTGCCGTATATCGATATACGTTCTTCCCGTATGTAATCCGCGGGAGCAGCCGCCTCCTCTTCTCCCTCCATACACCGCTTCCGCGGCTCGATTACCCCGACGTACGTGGCTGCCGGGTTGGTCTTGACGTCGCTTACACCCCCGCTCACAGAGCGGGAAGGAATCGAGGTGGGAAAGTCATCCGCCATTTTGCTTTTCGTGGTTTCGCTTGGATCAACTACAGGAAATACGTTTTTAGTAGAGAAATCTGGTTAAAATGTTATTTTTTATAGGAATGTCCTGAAAGAAACCCCCCCCCCAATATATAACGTGTGTGAGTTCATTAAACACACGCAACAGTGTTAAAACAGCCATTGTCATGAAAGGAACAAACACCCCGCCCCCCCCCCCCAAAAAAAAAAAAAACTTAAGCCTGTCCCTTAAGGGGTTAAATGTCTGTCGGGTCAGTTAAGTGTCACTGAGGGTCCTTCCTTGATCTGTGCCGATTTTACTCCCCCTTTATTATAATTTCAATATAAATGAGACTTGAACCAGCGATGATGCGATGGATTCGAGTGGCTTCGGTATTACATCATGTAAATTGAGATTAAGGGGTTAAAGGAATCCAGCCAATGAACACGGCTCCTCAGAACGAACCGTCTGCGTCTTACCCAACAAGCTGCGGGGCTGGGGATTCTCCACCATGAAGTCCTCGTAAAGCTCCTTGTGTCCCTCTAAATATTCCCATTCCTCCATAGAGAAATGGACGGTGACATCATCACACCTCACAGGAACCTGAAAAAAACCCAAAACACGATGACATCATACCATTCAAACTCATTCCAAACTGTGTGAGGCGATTCCCTTCCTCCCTCACCTCTCCAGTCAGCAGCTGAAGGATCCTGTTGGTCAGATCCAGGACCTTCTGGTCAATGTTTCCTGAGTGAGATGGAGCCGCCTTGCTTTGGTTCTGGGCCCTGCAGACCCCCGCCGCGCATGGACTACCGCTGTCTGCCGTGTACACGCTCTGTCGCTTCACAACGATGTAGTTCTGTAGAGCAGGAGAAGCAATAAGACGGTCGAGTCCCCGAAATTGGATTTTTAATGCACGCTGGATCTTCTGTGGACTCCGACGCACTTTACTGCGCGCAAGTCAGAAGCATTCACCCCCTAGTTACTGGGGTTATTAACCCCTCCCTACCCAGAGCTTGGAGCATAATATGCTCAGTATCACGCCCGCTGACATCACTGAAGCAACAGCCAATCACATTTATAGCAACACAGGTATTATTATATTATTATTATATAGAAACACGGGTATTTATAACATCCCCAGGTATTATTTTAGCCGCGGAGATCACTTTATAAGAAGTTTATATCAAGGGCCACCCATATTTTCCACAACACTAACACACACACTAACACACACACTAACACTCACACACTAACACACATACTAACATACACACACACACTAACACACATACTAACATACACACACACACTAACACACACACTAACATACACACACACACTAACATACTTACACACACTAACATATACACACACTCTAACATCCTTACACACACACACACACAGCAGAGCGGAGTGGATGGAAGTATCAGCGACCCGCCGCGACGCTCACTCACTTCTCCAGTCAGCAGGTAGACGATCTCCAAGGTCAGAGCCAAGACATTTTCGGTCCTCTCCTTCTCCGGGTTGCTCATTGTCACGGAGTCACGGAGTCACAGAGTCACGGGATCCGGTCCCCTGCGTGAAGTATCTCAGAATGTAAAATATTCCTCGGGAAACGATGGGAGCGGCACAAGCATAGCTGCCAACAGTCCCGCACCAGCCGGCAGAGTCCGACAACCGGACGTACGGTGTAAATCTGCTCATAAAATGTTCATTTTATATTGTTTTTTAATTAATTTTTTTCGAATTATTAATTATTTATATATATATATATGTATAGTTATTATTATTATACTAATAAGTCTCAAAACTACCATATATATTTATGTTAAAAATTAATCAATTAATAAATAAATGATACATAGGTTGAAGAAAAATAATTAAAATTACAAAAAAAAATATTGTAACTTTGCTTATGGAGTTGAAGTGCGATAAATAAAGTTAAATTCGGGATTATAATAGCGAATTATGTGGAAAATGAAACACCCGGCACTGACCTGCTGCTGGGTCTAACCTGTTCAGAAATGATTTCAAAGTAGCCGGAAGTTACTGACCGGAAGTGTCTGCGTTTCACTGCACTTCCTTATTCCCGGCCGCCATCTTCCTGGAGACCGAGCGCCGGGCAAACGTCGCCACAAAAATGGCGCCCGAAGGCGGCGACGAATGTGGAAAACGCTGCATAAGGTCTCTAGGACTGAAAACCCCGTTGCTATGGTTACCCGAATGTTTATTTAGTTATTATTTTTAAACATTATTTAATAATTAGATTTACGAGTAACAACTCATTTTTAAGCTTGAAGGAGAGCCGTACATATTATTATTAATATAATAAATAATAAAATAACATAATTAGATATTTCCTGTTTTTTTGTTTAGATTTCATTTTCATTATTTTTATTTAATTATCTTAGTTTAGGTATATTATTGGTAGTTTTCTATGACAAAGGACTTTTAAATTTAATAAATAATAATAATAATTATTATTATTGTTAATGTGGCAGCCAATGGATGTTCCTGGTGATTGCACCATTCTTCCGTTGGTTGCTATGGTGATAAAACCACTTTTCAAACTGTGTATCGGAATCTTATATATAACACCTATTGTGGGGTTAATAATTAATAAATTACTAAATAAGGTTTATTAACAAAGACGTTGAGACAAAAAAAAAATATTAAAAGAAAAAAAAAAAAAGAAAAAAAAAAAAGCCCCCAAAATTCAACACCCCATCAGGGGGTTTTACCCGTTTATTGCCCATCTACCCTGGGGTAATAAAAAAAAATGGCGTCGTATGTAACGTGTCGTATGTAAAATCTCAACCAATATCGTGGACAATGGTTGGATGACTCTAGTGAAATGCCCTAGGGTGTCTGCTTTGCACCCCCCAAGGGTCCTGTTTTTTACCGGACAGTCTTGCTGTCTTCAGTAGTTGCCCCGTAGGGATCTTGGGCTAGTTGGGGAGATCCTCTGAGCTCCTCTGATTGGCGGAGGGAGCCGTGAAAAGCGATGGAGATCTGTTGCAGACCTGAGCGTACCCGGGAACATCCAGGCTCCAGCCAACCGGAGATCTCCCTTTTTCGAGAATGCGGCTAGGCGGTCCCGCTGAGGTCAGTGGGCGGTCTCGCTGAGGTCAATGGGCGGTCTCGCTGAGGTCAGGGGGCGGTCCTGCTGACACGCCATAAAACCTGGTTGGGGGGCATGGAGTGTCTCCAGGGCCTCCGGGAGAAACATGGAGAGTTCCCAGGAATGCCCATGAGCCCGTGACTAGCTGAGCGCTGGCAGGTGGCTCTCCGGGCGGGTGTGTCGGTGTCCACACCTTTGGCCATTTCCGCCCCGGACCCCCTCACTTCCACCTCCAGTGACCCGGCTAGAAGAAAATCCACCAAATTATCACTGAAAAGACACAAGCCAAGAATTCAGAAAGTATACAAGTATAAAAGGAAGTTTTACTTTACCAAGAGGGTGGTGCATAGGTGGAACAGCCTCCCAAAAGAAATGGTAGAGGCTAATGGGGCGAATAAGGCCGATCTGCCGGAACATTCTATGTTTCCATGTTTAAGCTCGGGCAGCGTCTATAGAGCAAAAAATAAGCCATGAGAGCCATCCAGTGGCTAGAAAAATAATTACACCGGAACAGAAAATTATTTGTAAACTTAGCACCCGCCAACAGATCGGCCCCCATCCGGCCCCCTGTCTAGTCGCCTGTTTCTCCTGCTGTAACGACTCAAACCTTAATCAGTCGTCGGTCTCGTCTTAGATTCAGGAGCCGTATGTCAATCCCTTGCATGTTTAATACCCTCACTGTATTACCCTCTACCACCTCTGCTGGGAGGCTGTCCCACTTATCTACCTCCCTCTCAGTAAACATGTTAACCACTCCCCTGATCCCATTACCGGACCCCTTAACTCTCCAGGTTGAATGCCATCTCCTGCCTTGCCTGCTACGTCAGCTCAGATTAGCGCTAATAGGATTTGGGCTTTGTTAGCACCGTCCGCGCCTCGCAGGATAAACTAAACGGTGCGTTCTATAGACGGAATATGGATACGGCTTGGCAGCATTTTCTCTTCCTGCTTCTATTGGTGGCGGTCGGCCGGGCTTCCTCTTCGTGTGTCACCGGGTGCTCCTGTTCCAACGATACATTCGGCAGGCAAGTTCAAATAGCAATTCAAAATTTAATTTTGATTTATTTCCTGTCCCTGGGATCGAAATTATTAACGCTGACCTCATCATCTAAAACTAGTACTGGACACTAAAATCTTTTACATTACATTTTTTTTTTACATTTTATTTGTCAGCTTTTTTTTTTAAATTTTAAAATATTTTTTTTTAATTTAAATAACATTTTCTTTTTTTATTTTAAAAAATATTATATTTAATGCTGCTCAAATAAAAAAATGCTTTTTTAAATCGAAAAGATGTCATTTATGACACGTGTACTGATTGCAGAAAATACAATATAATTTATATACAATTTTTATTAATTTTGCTTTCGTAAGTCTTTCATTTTCTCTCATTATAAACTTTTTTTTTCTTGTTTTATTTTATTTCCTGTCCCCGGGATTTAAATGTATTACTGTTGATCTTTTTTGTTATCTAGAAATAATTTTTTATTCTCTTTTATTTTATTTCCTGATCCTAGGATCCAAATTATTCATGAAAGTGTGTTTTTTTTTTTTTTCTTTTTCAATTGTAAGCTAGAAACCAACATTTTATGTTTTTACATTTTTACATTATATTATGTTTTAACTTTCTGATATAAAAAATAGGGTTTTTTTTGTGTTTATTACAACTTAACATTGATGTAGATACAAAAGCCACAACTTACCCTTATACTGCAGCCCTTTTTAAAAGTTTTACCCAAATCTCCTCCTTCCTTCCTTCCTTCCTTCCTCCCTTCCTTCCTCCTCCCTTCCTTCATTTCACTCCTTCCTTCCTCCCCCCTTCGTTTTCATTTTCCTCTTTCCTCCTTCCTTCCTTCCTTCCTTCCTCCCCTCCCTTCCTTCCTTCATATCTTCCCTCCCTCCTTCCTTCCTTTCTTCCTTCCTTCCCTCCTTCGTTCCTACATTTCACTTTCCCTTCCTTCCTTTGTTTCTTCCTTTCTTCCTCCCTTTCCCCTTCCATTCTCTCTTCTATTCTACATAGTGTATAAATTTCCATGTTTCCTTATCACTAAGAGCTGGATACTTTAGTATTATTGTACTGCTAACAGCTATTTAGTTCAAATCAGTTTATAACTTTTACTTATTTCCATAACTGGGAGCCCCCTGGGTCATTAAAAATAGCGCGCGTCCCGTAACATCAGTGGGATCGCCCACCGAGAGTAACCTGACCTCCTACCCGCATCCCGCAGAGGGATGAGAACTGTGATGTGATTGTTCTCCCATTGTTTTTTCAGAACACTGCTTTGCATGTCATCGTCCCTCAGAAGAATACCGGATGAAATCCCTTCAGACATTCGCAAAATTAGAATCGAAAAATGCCACCTGACGGAGTTGTCCAGAGGGTCGTTTGGTGGGATCAGCAGCTTGGAGCACCTATGGCTTAACTTTAACAACATCACTGTCATGCACCTGAAAAGCCTGGAAGATGTCAAGAGCCTGAAGGAGCTTCGGCTACAAGGGAACAAGCTGAGGTCCATCCCGTGGACGGCATTTCAAAATACCCCCGCTCTTACAATCTTGGACTTGAAACATAACAGGTTGGATGTCCTCCCTGAGCATGCGTTGAGGTTCCTGGCAAACCTGACCTACTTAGACTTATCCTTCAATCAGCTTACCATCATCTCCAGAGACGTCTTTTACAACTGGCCTCTGTACCAGGCGGCTTATGGATCAGAAGCCCGTTCCAGTGCTGTCCTGGCTTTACATGACAACCCGTGGACGTGCGACTGTCGCCTGAGGGGTTTCGTCGGCTTTGTCAAGTCTGTGAGCCCCCCTATAATATTGATGAACCCCTATTTAGTGTGCGCGAGTCCAGATTCCAAGGCAGGAAAGTTCTTCCATGAGGTGGAGCTAAAAGAATGCACAAAGCCAGTGATCTCGGCAGGGGCCACCAACGTCACCGTCCACGTGGGACGCAATGCCACCTTTACATGTCTGGTGAAAGCAGCTCCTACACCATCTATATGGTGGACCCATGGGAAAAAGATCATTAAAGCATTTAATGGTACGTTCTGTGAGTGGGCTCGTCAAAAAATATAGCCTTAGCACCCGCCAGAAGGCCGGCACCCTTCGGCCCCATCTAGTCTGCCCGTTTTTCCCAAAGAATTGTTCTTTAAAACTAGATTTTTTTCAGAACATTGGTCAATGCGGTCATCCTACAGCAGAGCGTAGAGCAGGGATCTCCAAACTCGGCCCTCCAGCTGCTGCAGGACTACATCTCCCATACTCCTCAGCCAGCCCCTTAGCTGAAGGAGCATTATGGGAGATGTAGTCCTGCAGCAGCTGGAGGGCCGAGTTTGGAGATCCCTGGCGTAGAGGAACAGTCAGGTCCAAGGAGAAATAGTATTTGGCCCTCGTCCTATGGCAAACACAGCTTCCAGCCTAATTTCACCTGTACCTTTTCCATTCTTGTAGTATCTACCGTTGACGAAGATACCATTAAATCAGAAATGGCGATCCCTTCCGTGAACCCTACAGATGCAGGAACATACAACTGCGTAGCCACAAATTTCCTGGGCAACGCTTCCACGTCGATATTTCTGAGCGTTCAGTCTCCAAAAGCGGAAGATCCATCGGCATTCCAGGCCTTCTCCCTTCCGCCATCTTCTTCCGAGGAGAACGTTTTCATAGATGTTAGGATTTCCAAACAGACTGTCTACGGAATCGCCTTGGAATGGTTCGCAGCGACGGAGAACCCGTCGGAGACCTGGTACACCATCTACTTTGGCCGGTACGATGACGCGGACAAGGACGTGATAAATATCGGCCCCGGCATTTATACCTACTCGGTGAACGACTTGTCGCCGGTCACGAAATACGAAGTGTGCATCACCTTGAAGAGTCAACCCCCTAGGAAGGGCCAGTGCATTGTGTTCATGACAGGAAGTGACATCAGCGAGCTGGAACAAAGAGAGAAGCTCATTCACATAATCGTGATTGTGTGCGCCATGGTGCTGGCGGTGCCCGCCGGGATGTACGCGTGTACCACGGAGACCAGGTTCAACTGCTTGGAGAAGTGCGTGGGGCTTTGCAGGCAGAAACGTAAGGCCCAAAAAACCCTTCGGAAAGAGAACACCAAAGAAAGCACCTTCGACAGTCTACAGGCCAGCAGCGAGGAGGGTCTGTGCCACCGCGAAACCAACGACGAGAATCGGCGAAGGAGGTGTTCGGAAGAAAAAATAAACAAGGCCAAACCAGACAACAGGAATCCGGCAGAGCTTTATTAAAAGCCATGGCTTTTACGTTCTCGGGACTTATTGGTCCACGTTTTGAGCCCCCCCCCCAGAAGAACCAATGGGCAATGGGTATATTGCCCCAACATACGATATCCAAGAAGAAACCCAAGGGCAGAAACTTACGACAGACTAAAACCTCACCGATTTTAATGGCGGTGATTTCTTTTAATGGAAGTCACGTGATTTCCCCCCCCCCGGCACGCTGCTTACCCTGGAGGACAGTCTCGTGGTCTCGCTCCAATCAGCTTGATGGCGTGTTGGTCTGTTCAGCAGGCAACGCGTGTAGCAGCAGCAGGCGTTCATGTATGTTACACGCAAAGATGCTGCCCCGATACCAGAAAGGCAAATAAGCCGTTAAAGTAAATGACCATTTTTTTAAAGTGAAAAACTGCTCTTTTACCTAAACTGGGATCCCCGAGTGAAAAAAAACAGATATGACTGGACCTTTAATTGATCGGGGGTCCCCAAAAATATACTTCTTTTCCCATTTAATTGTTTTTACGATGCCTTTGCTACAGACCTGCACAGTATATCATATCCATTGCTTTCACTTAATGCTTTTTTTTTGCTTTTTTTGGAGTTTTTCTTCTTAATTATTGTCTAAGAATACACGTTTGAACTGCACAGAGGACCAGCTAATATCGGGACGTTTGGGTCTCTCTAAACTGTATATAAATCGTATTTTTTTTTTTATATCTATCTTTATATTCAAAATTAAAATGTACTATGTACATTCAAGAAATATTAACTAATTCTTATTTTTTTTCTTATATTTATGGCAAAAGGGCACAACAATACCACTGGAAGTTATTAAAATATAATAATTATTAATGTTTAATCTCAGGAATTGTACGAAAATATTCTGTCCTAGGTTTTAAGTCTTCCTTTGCGGATTTGTTTAATTTATATCTCTAATTATTTGCAATTGGCTCTTAATAAATGTTATATATATGATATGGTATTTTTACCTATTCATCTTTTGTTTTTCGTTATTGTATTGTTATTTCTTAGCTGAAAGCCGACCCTGCCCAACATACGTTATTATTTTTTTAAATACTTTTTAATGAAGGGAGGCAATTTAGACCCCCACATGAAACTTATTAATGGTGTAATATGGAAGCTGAATGGGGAGTGCTGACAATGTGCTGCCTGGTTGCCCATCAGATAGTTAAATCCAGCCCAATATACTCGATGGACACTATGGACTCTTTTGCCCACTACGCATAAAAAATAAACACTGAAGGGAGCACAGAAGGGATCCAGTTAGTAAATAATGCTGAAACAAGTCCTTATTACTCTAGTACCCCTCAATACTCTAGCACCACGTGCTAAATTCCATGTCATACAACACGTGTTTCAGGTAGTGGGCCAAAATCATTAAATTCCCCCTTGGCAAAAAAAATGCCGTTGGATCAGCCAGTTGGTTCTTATCTGTCGTCAAATTCTAGGTTTATACGTCTCCAACCCCTTAATACAAATTATCAAAATGTCAAGTCACCCTCTTCAGTATGGATACATAATATGTAAAAAATAGATGATAATACTAAATAATAATATTAACATTATAGATACATAATAGGTAAATAATAAGTAATACTAGATACATAATAGATACATAATAGGTAAATAATAAGTAATAAATACTAAATAATAAAATTAACATATAGATACATAATAGGTAAATAATAAGTAATAATACTAAATAATAAATTAACACTATAGATACATAATAGGTAAATAATAAGTAATAATACTAAATAATAAAATTAACACATAATATAATATAAGTAAAATACATAATAATAAAATTAACATTATAGATACATATATAGGTAAATAATAAGTAATAATACTAATAATAATTAACATTATAGATACATAATAATAATAAGTAATACTAAATATAATAAACATTATAAGTAATAATACTAAATAATAATATTAACATTATAGATACATAATAGGAAATAAATAAGTAATAATATAAATAAATAAAATTAACATTATAGATACATAATAGGTAAATAATAAGTAATAATACTAAATAATAATTTAACATAGATACATAATAGGTAAATAATAAAAAACTAAATAGTAAATAATATTAACATAGACATAATAGGTAAATAATAATACTAAATAATAAATAATAATATTAACATTATAGGTACATAATGCGTAAATTAATAAATAATACTAAATGGTAATAATATTAACATTATAGATAAGTAATGTGTAAATAAAAAATAATAATACTAAATAATAATAACATTATAGATGCACAATATGTAAACAATAATAATACTCTAAATAGGTAATATGATAAAATAAAAAAATAACAATACTTAATAATAGTAAATAATAAATGAAAACATTATACATATGTAATATGTAAAAAAATAATATAAAAATAATAATTATATTATAGATAAGTAATCTGTAATACGTAAGCGTGAAGCGAAAATAAGCAGATCATTTCATTGTTTTGTTATGTTTAATGAATTGCATTGAAAATAAGAATAAATGTCAGAAAAGACACAACATCTATTTTTCAGTGAAAAAAAAAATAAAAGATGCACATTAGCAATTTCATTCTATTTCTGCAGTTACTTAGATGTTCAGCTAATTGTGATCACCATGGTGACATAACATTTTTTCTGATAAACTAATATGTCCGTATCTGCTTCTAGGATTCCACACGACCAGGAGACAATCTGAAATAGTATTTTGGGTGATTAAGACTGAGCCATTCTATTGTTTTCCACAGGCAGTATGATGATCAGGCCTGTTTTCATGTTTAATGCAAAGTGGAGTCCATTTTGAATGCGCATTTTGCTGCATGTCAATCGGAGCAGGCATTCTTTAGTTATTGGAGCTAAAAAATTAGACTTCTATGTGATTTAACTCCTCCCCCGGCTGCCTCTTATGAAAGCAGGAAGCATTCGTCAGTACACTTCCTGTCCATGTTCAGCAGAATTCCTACTTTAGTCAAGGGCGTTTAAGCAGCCAATCACACCAAACACATGCCTCTGAACACCAATGTTTTGCTAGCATTCACTGTGCAGGAAGTGTACTGACGAATGCTTCCTGTTTCAGTAGAGGAAGCTGGGGGGAGGAGTTAAATGAGTCAGACGTGTAATTTTCTAACTCCAATAACTAAAGAATGCATGGTCCGATTTTCACGCGGTAAAATGCAATGGAGTCCATTCAAAATGGACTCCACCGTCCAATAAAAAATATGATATTCTATGTCCTGTTTCTGAAAACTATTATTTTAAAAAATGTTTTATCTTTCTTTTAAGGCTCACACAGTGTATAATAAACAAAATCACTAAGTGTTTTGTATTTTTTATACAATAAAATATTTTTAGCCATTTTTAAGCCATCAACAAATTGTGTTTGATGTAATTGCGCCCCCTTCTGGCCATGTTTGAAAGCCTATTTTCCAAAATGTTTATATGGCATGCCGTATGGAATGGGTGACCTTCGCGCAGGCGCGCGTAACGTAGGAAAAGAGTTTCCCGGACTAATAGAACGAAATGGAGGACCCCGCGTTTTTCTTCTCCAGCATCTGTTTGAGTTCTGAGACCAAACCCGTTGGGACTTTGTCTTTCATTTGCTGATCTATGATCTTAGGCGTCAGCGATCCTGAAATGGTGGGCAGGCTCCATTCCGTCTTGTTGGCCTTGGGCAGCAGGCGCGGAGGTGGAGGAGGAGAAGGTGCGTTCGGGGTGAGCATGGAGCCTTGGCTGTTATTGTTCCCGTTTTCGTTTTCTTCCATCTCCTCAAGGGCGAACTTATCAGGAGAGTTGTTGGACCTCTTGAACTTCAGCCACTCTCTCCGGACATTCCTCGGAGGGTGGTCCGTTCTCCTCCGCCTGATTATTCTCCTCAGAGGCATGACTCTGTTAGACTTTTTATTGCGCCAGAACATGGCGGTGGAGATGAAGATAGTGATGACCACCATGATGGCCATTACGCCAGCAAGAACCCCTAACGCTTTCATTGGGTTATCTTTACTTTGCATCAAAAAGGCAGCCATGGGCCCTTTGTGAAGAAGAGTCTGTAAAAGAGTACAAAGAGAACATGTAACTTGGATTTCCCTATCTTCAAGACTTTCATCCCATTTATCAGATACATCAGCCCACCATCTTTATAACTATTTTAAAAATTTCTGAGATTATTTAGAAAAATTTGCGATAAATTCATAAAGAACTCATTATCCTGGTCATTTTTGTGTGCGATATTCCTTACTATTTTTTAAATTAATTTTGCTATTAAATTTTTTCCCATAACGGTAGCCATTTTAGAATACGATAACAGAATTTTAAAATTTGGAATAATTATTACAGAAATGATTGAAAAGCCGTATTCTGAAATACATAAAAAATATTTAATTTTTTTTTGAGGCGATGATGAAATCTGTGTTAATTTTTTGTTTTCTTATACTCTTTTACAGACAAGAACATAAAAATAAAAAAAATATGCTCTTTGGCATAAGGCTTATATAAAATATAAAACATTTTAGCGAAGGGGCTGCCTCGGCGGTCCCTTGATAATCTTTTTAACTCTGCCTTTCGGATGGATTCTGGCTCGTTTGAGACTTTTCCAATACATGATGGTGGATATCACTATCGTTATAGATATGCTGGAAAGGGCGGTACTCATGCAAATCCCGAATATTGTCCATGGACGCTTCCTGAGACTCAAAACATAGGACTTTACCTTTGCTCTTATCTGGAAAAGTCAAAGAAATAAGGAAATTTAACGTTGGATATGATACGTCTAGGGGGGCAAAATACAAACATTGGGGACACTTCAAAAGTTACTTAGTATCAGGGAAGAGAAGTTGAGTAATGGTTCAGCGAGACTCTTCCAGACTCTAATGTCCACCATGGCCTTGTCTGGAAAAATGGAAGCTTTTAGGTTTTTGGCATACCTTTTAATATTATCAAAGCCATCATTCCATTGGCTAGGGTTATCACAAGTTTGGTATCCTAAGACCCATTCCATTGCAGATGGGCAGGTGGACGTTGGATGTTCTTCTCCATCCTACCTTATATGAGGTAAGAGGAGAAGACAACGTAGAATAAAAAGAAAAGACCCTACAGATTCATATATTTAGTTGTGTTGGGTGTTTTTTATTTGGAAGAGGAAGTTAAATACTTGGCCGACCTGTAATTCCTAGGTTAAAAAAGGTTTCAGCTTGGTTTACAACTCATCTTTTCTGCTGACCATGTTGAAGTAACATCTTGGGTATGTTTCCCAAGTTGACCTCGGTCAGCACCAAAAGTCACCAAACTCTGCATGAAAATAATAACGGATGTAGTAAAAAAGAACTGTATTAAGTTCAATAAAGGGGACTTCCCATGAAAAAAATGTCAATTTTTTCCCCCATTAAACTCCTTATATCTGCTGGCCCAGAGGCCGCCATTTTTGTCAACCATGTGAAGTTTTGGGTGACTTTGCCTGCTCAAAACCCACACTGAGCTGATTCGTTATGGCAATGCTAATGAAGTCCCTTCTGCCATAGACTTTCATTAGTCAAAGTGTTAGGCTGGGTGATTAAGACTGAGTCATTCTATTGTTTCCCACAGGCAGTATGATAAAGAGTCGGGGGGGTTTGTCTAGTTGATTGGGCTTGGATAAAAAAACTCATACAAATGGCTACAAATGGTGAGAGTTCCCCTTTAATGAAATTTAAAAAAGGTAGAAGTCACAACAAGTTAGTCACATCTAGTCTTCTAAGACCGCATGCTGTTTTTTTAAATGAATGTTATTAGACGTGTTGGATACGAAGGGACAGATGGGTTCGTTAAACATCTCACCTCCTCTGTAACGTCAATTTTGACCACAGCCGTCGTGCTGAAAGACGGAGACCCTCTGTCTTTGGCTTGGACCACCACTGACCACTTGCAGTCCTTGTTGTGCGTAATGTTCTCAATGATGTCCAGGGACCTGATATATGACTTCAGGTTAATCTCCCCAGTGTTTTGATCGATGTCGAAAACATTAGCTGGGTCCGCTTGCATGATGAAATAGTCCACAATATTGTTGGGTTCATCTGCATCCTGGTCGGTTGCCTAGGAAACAAGTCATCCAAAGACAGATCTGATTTCTAAATCTGAACTTTAAGGTAAAAAAATAATCTGTATGTCTATTAATATGCTCTTAGGTATGTTAGTGTGTGTGTGTATGTTACAGTGTGTTAGTGTGTATGTAAGTATGTTACTGTGTGTGTGTAAGAGGAGCGTGGGGACCCCCAGATGCCAGTAACATACTGGGGAATTGGGATGGGGCGATTTAAGGGAAAAACTGGGTTGACTTTAATCAAAACAAGGACCTGGGGGAAGGTGGGACTTTTTCTCCATGAGGGACCCTAAGGTTCTTTTGTAGGCCAACATTCGCAGATTACCAGAAAGATGTCACATGGGCAATCAAGATCTCGGAAGCAAAAAGTAGATTAGAACTCCAGTCTTCTACATTTCACTCTAAGGATATTGGCCATCAAAAGGTTCCAGAAGTCTCATCAGAATGACATGAGATCATGAGACACCTTTGAGCAACAAGATTGGGGGACAGGACCTTCATAGAACTTGATGGCAGATAAGAACCATTCAGAACCATTCAGGTCTTGTCTTAGATTCAGGACCCGTATGCCTATGCCATGCATGTTTACATTAAGGTTTGAGTCTTCACAGCAGGAGAAACCAGCGACTAGGTGGGACCAAAAGGGGCAGATCTGCCGGCAAATTCTAGAATTCTACTAGATTCTCAAAGTAACTAAAAAGAGTTGATGTTACTCACCTCTACTTTCACTGGGGTCCCAATGACCATCGTTCTCTCCTGAATATTTTCATTAAATTCCGGACAGTGGTCATTGATGTCCAATACCGTGACGAACACCTCTGCCAGACTATACTTCCCTTCCGTATCCTCGGCTTTGACGTAAAAGTTGTACTTTGAGTTGACTTCAGCATCGAGAGACGCCCAGGGCTGTGTGTAAATGATTCCTGTTGAGGGGTGGATAAGAAATCTGCAGAAAAAGAAAAAAAAAGCATCACCCAAGAGTTCAGGATCTGTATGGAGGACATTTTACTAGGTATGGTTATATATATCTGCCCATAATATAATTTTTTCAGGCAGCTCCATATCAGCCATTTGTAGTTCTCGCTCTGTTATCTGACCCCCGACTCCTTATCATACTGACTGTGGGAAATAATAGAATGGCTCAGTCTTAATCACCCAGACGGACTCTCTGCTCATCAAAGTCTATGGAAGAACAGACTTCATTAGCATGGTCATCAAGCATCAGCTCAGTGTGGTGTTTGAGATACCCACCTATAGATTGACCACTATCTGATTATTTTAAGACCTTTTATTTTTCTTTCGACCTCCCTGGTTTTTTTCTTACAAATTTGACTTGAATCCCAACAAAAAAAAT
>VKOC01006530.1:0-18856 GCA_009364415.1 Spea multiplicata
TATATATAGTATATTTCTTTCTTTTTTTCCCGAGGATATATCTTGATTTGCCCGAGTAAAGATTGTCTTTATTTGAAGTTGATAGCTTTTTATTGAGCCAACATAGAAGTAGATGGAAAGTTACTTAGACCTTTGGGAACCTTGAGATCCTGACAGCTTTACGGCATAAAGAATATATCAGATTCAGCTAATATCAGCATGTTATTGTTGTTATTATTCTTATTATATTATCATTATTATTATTTATTCAATTATTGGGATTCCTAAACAGAGGATATCCGCAGAGGGACCGGGTTCATTAGATTAGACCGGGTATTAGATGGATCTTTGGCTGTTGCTGTGCTAATTACCCCGCAGCCGCGCTCCTTTCATGCTCAGCCGGTTCATCTTGCGCTCCTTCGCTGTCGTTGGATCCGATGCTGTCCGGGTGAGACATCGAGGCTCCGAGCCAGCGGTCTAATTAAACCGAGCCTGCGTGCATTATTAATGCGGTATTAATCACAGCTACCGCCGATCCACGGCTCCTAAAACGGCCCTGATGGCCGTATCCGTTTCTTGTCATCGCTATGGTTACGTCTTTCTGGATACGTTTTGTCAGAATGTAGCACTCACTTGGTGTCGTCTTGGGTCTTGGTCCGTAGCGATGAGACGTTTCCGTAGCTTTGAATTGTGTCGGGGCGTTGCGCTTGTTACCCGCCAGCTCCTCGGATGTCTGTTTGATACGTTAGACGGGGGTCTGTAACGTTGTTGCACTCGCTGACGTCTGTAAAACTCGACACCGTCGCATATTTAAAGGGGACACTCGCGTCCTGAATGTTTTTCCAGGAATCGGCAAAGCGAATGTTGTTTACTTGCAGTAAGACGAGGACAGAGAAACAAAGAAGTGTTTCATGGAGTGGCGCCGTCTCTCCCTGCAGGATGCCACCGGGCGACTCTCCTGCGCATGCACGTCCACTCACTAAGAGTGCGAGTTTGTACTCATCTCCCAAATTACCCAAATGCTCACCTTTGGTTCCGTCGGCAAACAATGCGCTGATGCCTCAGATTTTTTATAAGAAAAACGAGAGGGAGAAAAAAAAAAAAGCTTCCTTGGTTTCCATAGCAACTTCTGACATTCATTTTTGTATCTGTTTGTAACAAGTGAGAACTCATCACTTCTTCCAGCTCGGAAAGTTGTCATTTTTCTGTTCTGTTCTTTTCCGTATAGAATTCTGATGACGATCATACAAAACTCGATAACATTTTGTGATTTATTTTTTTAAAAATTTTTTTATTATTTTTTAGATCCGTCAGAAATGTTGGATACCGAGGCACGGGTCGCTGTGTTTAAGTCGTCTGGGAGTCAGGCCTAGGGGCATGGCTGTTCATGGCATCGGCAGAGACAGAGCGGTACGCCCCACGCTTAGGATATGAGAATCGGAAGCTGTTGATACCGGCTGATCCAGAGCGACCCAAGGAATTGAGCAGCGGTGTTCATAGCGGCCAAGCCTCGTCTATATGGAAGCAGGAGAGAAAGTGTGTGGATGTGGTCTGTAGACATAAATACCCCCGCTGCGTAGCCCCCCAAGTTTATGATCTGATTTCCAACGCTGCACATCCGATAGTACCATCTCCCCCGCCGACTGCGCCCGGAGGGGCTACGTACCACCCGAGGACGTCAAATAATACTTCTGACAGGACGTTCGGTTTCCAGCAGCCGGTGAACGGCCATAAACCTTATCAGAAACTTGATCCCTTGTTTTTAAGGCCAAAGTATTTGGGTCAGAGGCCTTACTCCTCTTCGTTTAGAGACCCCACCAATACTACTTCTGCTCTAAAATTGTCCAAGACTTGCAGTACCATGACTTCTTCGTTGATAGATCAGTTTCATTTGCCAAGTGCAGCTGGGGAACCACCGGACTTTAACTCAAGGAGACCCTCGAGTGTAGCCGCTAATCCACCTTGTGACTCCACAAGGCCAACTCCAATCTCCAACGCATTCCTGCGGCCCAGCAGCGCTAAAGTGCCTTTGCACCCTCACTCGGAGAACAAGAAGATCAAAAGCCCCTGCCTTGTTGGTTTTAAATCGGTTTCTTCTCAGTGTGACCGGAAACCGGCCTTCGACCAGTTGAACGGTAATGCCCCGTCGCTCTACCACCGCTGTCCAACTACTGTGAAGATTCCTCATCCCCCTGCCTCACCCGGCGTGCTTCAGGGGTCCGGCAGAATGGTGCCTATTGCCTATCACATACTTGAAAATGGTGAAAAAATGGACAGTTTGGCACATAAGGAGGTCTATCTAACAGAAGCTGTGCAAAAGTTAACCGAAAACAGAAAATTAGTGCCATTTGAGACGTCGCTTAAAAATGGTTGTCCTAAGGACTTGTTGCTCATCAGCTCTGATAAAGAATTTTCTGCCTTACATGCGCCCGGACAAAAAGATGAGGCGTCAGGCGGTCCCTGTCTGCATGTGCATGTTGGTGCCTCCGCCAAAGGGGGGGGTATTGCCGCTGGTGCCTCTAATCCAAGTATCTTCGGGCAAACGGCCCATAGTCCTGCGCTTAACAGAGAGAGCCAACAGCCTGCGATGGTGAAGTCCCAGGGAGAGAATATAACGGTGATGGCCACGCAGATCTCCACTATCCATCTGGATAAAACGTGTTGGCAAACGCCTGCCGAGCCCAACGGAAACCAAGTGAAGTAAGTGTCTCGGTCAGGCAGTCACCTGGAAAGTGCGGGAACTGATCGCGCCGGGACCTTTCTTTTCTGTTAAGGAGTCTCGTTTTACTTGTCTATAGATTTCGGAGATACTCGTAGCATGCATTGATCCTAATATTTTCTGGGCAGGGGGGCTTGGGGTTATTTGCACCTCACCCTTTTATGTTACATTGAAATGGACTTCCTTGACCTTTGAACCCTCTCTTGGATTTTTAAATTGTGGGGTTTTTTTTCCCCCCTTACCGTGATTCAGGCTAAAATTACCAGCCCTTGAACATGAATGCACTGAGGAGGATCTGCCAGATGGTCTGGACGACAGTCAGGATGAAGGAGAAGAGGAGGAGGAGGAGGAAGATGAAGGTAGTTTTCCATGAAGAGACCGTTTTCATTAACTCAAATCTGATTCGTCTGACAGTAGATCTCTTCTGCAATTAGTACAGGAGTACAGGTTAAGCCTTCGGAATCCACTTGGCTTCTGAGGTCGCTCTCCACCAGCACAGCTTGTATAACGGTAGTGAAAGCAGAATCTGTTCTGATCAGCATCCATAATATGCATTTTGTTTTTTTTCTAATCTATAGGTTCTGCTGCCGTCTCCATGATCCACATCTCCGCCAACACATCCCTGTCTGGTGCACCCAGGTAAAGGACAAATACTTATTGTTATTCATGTTTCTATACCTTTGGGCTGCTTTCAGAGCGACATGTGATGTGAGAGTCATCTACACGCAGATTGTGTTTTTAACCTCTTATAGTTTATCTTATCTTATTGTTTACTTGCCTAAATTCCTGCCGAGGCAGCTGCTTTTAACTGTTTAAACTGATGAGTCTAGTTCTAGTCTGACGTTCTTATGCTCCTCTTGTTGTTCTCTGGTACGTTTTTTTGTTCCGTTCCCGAAAGTTCTTTTCACTCAAGCCTTCTTTTTTCTTCCTCTCCTTGTAGTCAGGTCGCTGAATCAGTTCCTGTAAGCGGAGACTTTGTTGTGAAACCTGCCCTCACCCCCAGTTTGTTCCCCAATATGCCCCCAACCATATATTTTGGCACCCAGGCTGAAAAGGGTAAGATCCACTGTCCTTACGCAGCAGCAAATGTTACAAGTATAACCATCAATGACCCATATACTAGGACGCCGTTAATGTCCACAGCTGTTTGCTTTGACTCTTAATGTTTTTGTATCCTAAATGTAATCAGAAATCTTCCTTAAAGTGCAAATCTTTTGATAAATGTAGTGATAAATCAAACAGGTTCTCTCCGAAATATCTTGCGCTCAATAAATTCCCCAGCGCAATTGATGTTATAACATATTTTCTCCTTAAACTCCGTGTCACTGGATTAACTATTTTAATCATACTCACGGTGTTGTTCCTCCCCTTCTGTGGCCACTGAGGAGGAGGATGAATGTAGGAAGGTATGTAGACTGGATAGTATATGTTTTTGGGGGATTTTCACATACAGAACCAAATACTTCATATGAATTAAGATTCGCAGGTGCGAGAGACGTTTTGATCCTTCGATGACTACACCTTTAATAAGGAAGGATACAAATTGTCCTAAAACAACTGTTTTACCCATGTTTGCCACCGGATTCTTTTATTTGCAGTGGAGACGATGCCGCTGGCGCAAAGAAAGCTGCTGAAATGGAGAATGAGCACCGTGACCCCCAATGTTGTGAAACAAGCAGTCGCCAGGTCCCACTTCAGAGTCACTAAAAGTGAGCCGAAACGTGTTCTTTTGGTTAATGTTAAACCGGCAATGATTTAATTTGACAGCTGCAAGCCCGTGACTTGTATATCAGCAGTTTTAATGCTAAACCCTGAAAAATAAAAAATATTTCTCTTTTGTCCTACAGAAAATCATGATTGGCTGGGATGCTGGGGGCATCATATGAAGTCTGCAGCCTTTAAAGCCATCCATGGATATCAGAAGGTAGTAAATCTCCGTGCTAGTTATGTACTGGGGTCTTAATAAAATCCTATAATCTGTATCGGACCGTCACATGCATTAGACTTGTGGACCTGTAACTTTTTGCATTATTTGATTATATTTCACGCCCTGCGGCAAATATTTAAACCAGAAATATGTCCGTAATTGTGTAAAAAGTAGCAGTTTTATTACTTGTTGATCTGCCCTCCGTGAGCTTTTCTCACTGAAACATCTTCTCTCCTTCCAGCTGAACCATTTTCCCGGCTCCTTCCAGATCGGCCGGAAGGATCGTCTGTGGCGCAACCTCTCCAAGATGCAGGCGCGTTTCGGAAGGAAAGAGTTCAACTTCTTCCCCCAGTCGTTCGTTCTTCCCCAGGATATCAAGTTATTGAGGAAAGCTTGGGAGGAGGGAGGCACGCGGCAAAAATGGATCGTGAAACCGGTAGGGTCCTTGCTGGTATACAACGATGATAGAAGCTGGGAGTTCTTGTTGTGGAGGGCAAGAAGTAAATTAACGTGGTTATAGTGTAGTCGGGGTGTCCTGACATCCATAACACTTCCCAAAAGTTTTTCAGTCATGCTTTGGGTCATTTTATAACTAATCTGTTTGCTTTGTTTTAGCCAGCCTCAGCTAGAGGGATGGGGATCCAAGTTATACACAAATGGAGCCAGCTCCCCAAGAAAAGGCCGCTGCTCGTGCAGAGGTAACACCTGTAGTTCTTTCACCTATTCTTTATCCCCTCTGCACCATGGTTTTATCTTTGCTCTACAGACCACCCCATGTGTCTCACGTTACACAGGGAAGTACTTGCCACGCTCGAGTCTGCGTCCTCCAAATTAGACGACCACAGATTCTAGGTTTTAGTCTAGCGTGAGTGAGCTTAGCGTTACCGAATCCCGTTTCTGCCCGCAGGTACCTACACAAACCCTACCTCATCAGCGGGAGCAAGTTTGACCTGCGGATCTATGTTTACGTCACCTGTTACGACCCCCTCCGAGTGTATTTGTTTACGGACGGCTTGGTGCGGTTCGCCAGCTGCAAGTATGTACGCGTCGCCGGACTTTCCTGTAGCGATGAACATACCGGTTTCCATTTCTTGATGATGTTAAGTTGAGTCTTGCTCCTATTCACAGGTATTCATCTTCCATGAAGAGCCTTAGTAACAAGTTCATGCACCTTACAAACTACAGCGTGAACAAAAAGAATGCCGACTACAAGGCAAACTCGGATGAGACGGCCTGCCAGGGTCACAAATGGTATGGAAACCCTAGATGTGTATGCATGCAACACGTGTTCTAGTGACATCCAAAAGACATTTTAATGGTCATAACTCCTGTTTGTAGGGCGCTGAAAGCATTGTGGAGCTACCTCGACCAGAAGGGATTCAGCAGCGAAAAAATCTGGGAAAAGATCAAGGACATGGTGATAAAGACCATTATTGCGTGAGTCGTGCTAATGGGGAGAAAGAAAGTGTTAAATGTTGGATTTTGAGATGCAGGCTTTGGAGAATTGTCCTAAAAAAAAAAAAAACCTCCGTTTTGGCCCAAACCCTTTAAATGCTACGTTCTGTTAAAACTGCCTTTTCCTCGTGTGCACTTTCTTATTGCCCCACCGTTAATAGGTATGTATTTCATTTCTCAGTTCAGAGCCTTACGTGAATAGCCTGGTGAAGATGTACGTACAGAGACCATACAGCTGCCACGAGCTTTTCGGCTTTGATATCATGCTGGATGAGAATCTCAAACCTTGGGTCCTGGAGGTCAATATCTCTCCCAGGTAACGGCACGTTCTATCGGGATCTGGGCAACTAAAACAATTAAGGGCCATTTCTCCTCAAAAGACCTTTTTTGGCATTTTTTATTCCTTTGGGGTTCCACATTTTCTCTGTCTTGGCTTGAAAGCTTGTTTGCTATTTACGGTATTTAAAATTAGGAGCATGCTTACTGTATGTGTGCTGCTTTTTAATGTTATTTCAGTCTTCACTCAAACTCCCAACTGGACATGAATATTAAAGGTCAGATGGTCAGGGACCTTCTAAACTTGGCTGGATTTCTTCTGCCCAGCAAGGAAGAGGTGGCATCTGGGGCTGGGAACGGCAGCAGCTCCACCAGCAGGTAAGACCGGCAGCGTGACTCTAATGCAGCTTTACGCGGGGGCAACTGTCGGGGTTTGGGAATGGCAGCATGGCCGTGTGGCTTTACAGTTTGGAAAGCTGGCAGCGCATTGGATATCTGCCTGTGTGCTCGTACATGAACAGCTGAGACACCTGTAACGTGGCTCGTATTACCATGGGAAGACACCGTTAAAGCCGTGACAGGTGCATGCCTGTGGTGCTACGTGCTTGAATCCAAGGGCACGGCCGAGGCGCTGGTGGCTCTGCTGACGTAAGATGAAATTCATGGAAATAATTAATAGCCTGTTCTTCCCTTTGCCAAGTGTGACAAGCCTGGGAAAAGATTGTGGCCGCTCACCCGAGATCGTCAGCGCGGAGAAGATGAAGAGAGCGCGTTTCGTGAGTCTGAAGGTGCCCGACAAGGTAGGGAGGCTTACTTGAGTAACTGGTTTCTGGCCAAAGATTCAGATGGACGCTTTTTGGTAAATCATGCTTTTATGAAATAAGTTTTCTTTTAATTGTGTATTTATATTAAAAAAATATATATTATATATATTTTATATATATATATATAATATGTGTGTGTGTGTGTAATATTTTTTTTGGACCAACATAGATGAGCTCTCTCCTTGCTGGGGCCAGAATACTGAAATTTTACAATCCTCTGCCACTGTAGTCTAATAGCATATAATTCTTTGATATCTCCTCTTAGCACACTCAGCCATGTTGACCGCTTCATATGCATCTCTTACAGCCTTTTTGTTTTAGATCTAATTTTTTTCCCTCCCTTGCAGGATCTGTACGCCACGGTCCTGGACCAGCTCACACCAGAAGACGTGAGAGTCCTGGCTGAGACTGAAGATGAGCTTTCACGTTGTGGACAGTTTGAGCGTGTTTTCCCTTCCCCCATCTCGTCGAGATACCTGCGATTCTTCGAGCAACCCCGTTACTTCAATATACTCACAAATCAATGGGAACAGAAATATTACGCAGACAGGGAGAGGGGTAAGGATGATGCTGACCATCATAACGAAAAAATAACCCGGCAGTACATTCTGTGAGCCGAGGGCACTAGAAGCACAATACATGCTTTATATGCACATAAAAAAATATATAAAATATATATATTATACTATACATGACATCAGTTTGACTTCAAGTCAAGTTACCATAAGATTGTGGTTCCCTATGGCTGATATGTATATACTCTACATATATGATATGATTATATAATCATATATGTCAGAGCCCATAAAAAATGACTTGCCTTCTTGAGCCTGGACCCAGACTGCGCTTCAATGTAACTGAATGTTCCAATCATAGCCGCTACTAACGAAAATCCCCAACCGTCCTGCTTCGCTCATCCGTTTCCCATTAATTCCTGGCACATCTCTAATTGTTCTTGCTTGTCCTAATTAGGACGGGACCTTCTGAAAAGCTTGTGCCTGATGAATTTCCATACCGGTTCAGCCGCTCACGTGACGGTGGTGAGTATATGAGGGCTATCTGCGGGGATCCAGGTCCGTAACTTTATATCAGTGACCGTGAGTGTTCATCGCTAATAAGTTTAAATGTGCGTATCAAGGAGCTAATTCCATTCTCTGAGAACGCATACCTTATTACATTTCTCCTCTTCTCATGCAGCGGTCTTTGCCCCGTTCTCCTGGGCAAACGGATCATTACTTGAATGGCTTCACTAAATCCGAAGTGATCAAAAACAGGTGGGTCTGACTATTCTGATCTCATAGGAAAAGCTTGGCGATTTATGAATTCCTCTGCGGAGCATTTTCTATGTGAAATACTTTGCCGTGGAGCCACCCAGCTGCTCTGTGTGACCGTTTAGCAACGGAGCCCACTTTTCCCATAATACTGGTGCATGCGCAGTGACGCTGCCTGCCCGGAAACCTGCATCAGCCGCAGGGAGAGTACATATGATTGCTTTGCTGATCATAGCCAGTTTTAAGGCTGGAAGCCCTTTAAAGTTCTATCTCTCTGTTCATCCACTGTTACGAATGGCTGGTCGTGTTTTAATCATATTTGTCATATATCATATATTTAAGTTTCCTTGACTTCTACTTGAATTTGTAAGAAATTTTATTAAAATTTAGAAGATGGATATATCGGACAATGTTTTAAATCTGTTTTTGTCGCCCCCCCCCCCCCCCAAGTAAAGTGCCTCTTACAGCGGAGGGACTGAAATCCTTTAGCGGCTCGGCTTTCCATCAGGGCTGCGACGTCCGCCAGCAGGCAGAGCTCAGCGAGAGACCCCGGTTATCTCAGCCATGTGCCGGCGTCCCGGAATCTGCCTTGGTTATGTAATGAGCCTCTTCCTTCTTCTCTCGCCGCAGCGACCCCCCTCGGCACCAAACCTACCTCAAAACCGGGAACATTCAAGCCTACGGCGAGAAGAAGGCGAGCGCCGCTACTGCTGTACTGTATCAGACGGCGCCTCTTTAACCTCCTGTGATTACCCGACACGTCAAAAGCACCCGCTAACCTTATCCACATATATTTTTATATCAAACTTTGGTAGATCCCAATCAAATAAGTGCCTCTAAGGGAGTTCTGGGAAAAAGAACATTTTAGAATGGTGGCGGTTAATGGGTTAAGCACGGCTTGCAGCCGTATCCGCGACCAGATTACCGAGCTTTCTGAACTGATTGTTGTTTTGGCCAAAGTAAAGGAGAATCGGATGAGGGTCTGACCCGCTTAACGGTGCTGAGAGTAGTTACTGAATTTATGCACAAGAGCGTACAAGTGGGGTTTATTGCAGTAATGTTTGGTACTGTTATGGTTGAAATTTAGTCTTTTTGCCAAAAAAAATAATATATTAATAAAAAAAGCATCAACTTAAAAAATAGTTGCTTCTGTCTTTGTTTAGGCGCCAAAGAAGAATTGTGATAAGTCTGGTGTTTTAATTCTGTTAAAAAGGCATCGTTGACGCAGATTTGAAACTCAAAAGGTTTAGAAACTCATCTAATCGTGGAAGCTTTTAATTTGTTTGTTTTAGCACTCCGGAAAATGAAAGCGTTGGGTAATAAGTCTTAGTAGGGGTTAAAGATTCCTATGAGGTCATACATTACACGGAAATGAGCATAGCTATCGCACTTGCCTGCAACCACCCGGGGTTAAGATCATTTATCTGGGAGCAGCCGGTCTCTGGGTGAATGTGCAGATTACTATACCCGCAGCTGCCATTACATCGAAGGCCACAATATACCCCAACACCCGCAATAATGGAGGGGGTCCGAATTATGTGACGCACTACTTGTGATGTCCTGTTGACCAATTGTGTAGCTACAGAACCGCTTGTGCAATCTTTTTTTTTTTTTCTCGGCTGTGAATGGGTTAAACTCCTCGGCAGAGAATATTTAGAATGAACTAAAATAAGTCTGGCCTGAGCGTGCCCCCCCCCCCCGCGCATGCACAGCTGGGCTGTCGTTCTGTGTCTTCTGGGGCATCAGGACCTTCCAGCATGAGCTGTGTGTGGAGCCTGGAATCCTGCAGCTGTCACGGGGCGAGACCTCCACGTTCCAACGCTGCTGTCTCCCAGGCTGTCTAATGCACCACAAGGAAACTTTGGTTTAATTTATTTTAAGTTGTTGGCGCTATTTAGAGAATAAGCCCCTTTAAATAAAGCCACTCGCTCATTGGTACGTAGGGCTTAAACCGCATCGTGTAGGACAGGGGCTGGGTCGTACGACATCCATGGTGCCTTCGGTCTGGCTCAGCATGGCAGGGGTTGGAGAATGAATGCGGTCACCAAGCCGAATCCTTCCAGGGATAGTTCTATAATAACAGAATGTATTCCCTTTTTGCTTTGGGATTTCTTAATTATAGACATGTAACACAGAGTGGTTTAAAATGCTGGTTGCCATAGCAGCATAAAATATTAACCTGTTCAGGAAAGAACTAGATGACCGAACCGATTCCTGTCCTGTGTAAGGCCTTTAGAAGCTGCGAATCAATATGAGAATCGATGATGTCATTACTTCTTACAGAAGCTACTGTGGCTGATGATAGCTGTTTGGTGTCATTGATAAAACTGGGCAGATTAACCTGGCACTGGGGATTGGGACTGTTGGCAGCTATGACCCTCTGTGCATATTTCTAAGAATAGCCTGACATTCCTGACGTGTCTCCCGCTGGCCGTGTGGATTTGTCTCTGGTTTGATTAGCGTTTGGCTTCTGATTACACACTTAGCAAGCGAGTGCCAGGCTAGGGCACGGTACGCCTAATCAGCGCTCGCCGTGGCAGTATATCTCTGTACCAGCCTGGCATGATCCTATTCTTACACAGATAGTGGGCTTCTGAGGGCCCGGCTCAAGAGCTTACAATCGACTGACTTACCCAAAGTATTCCAGGGAATCTTTCTAGAAGAATTTTGGGAATTCTATACCCCAAGCCACTGCTTTGGCACTGAACATGTTATTTTGAGTCGATTTGAGATTGTTTTTTTGCCCCCCCCCCCCCAGGTAGTAAATGCACAGAATGCGTATATACAGCATTTAGTGACATTAAAGAGATTCCCGGCCGGTCTTCAGGGGGCGGCTAAAGATAGCGGCAGAGACCTGTGTGTTTGGAGTCGCTGACCCCGGGCGCGGAGACGTTGGGACTGATGACAGATTTAGCAGGTATCGTGTTTTGCCGGCACCTGTTACTCTTTCCTGAGGTTTCAGCACCGCGGCTGCCGGTTCCTGCTTCATCTGTCTCAAGGCGGACAGGTGTGAGCATGATGGGAGTTGTTCGTTTTTACTGTCCATTGTAGTTAAAGAAAATAATTTATCTTTAGAAATTCCAAACTGCCCCCTCGTAAAATAAAAGAAATATGAAATTAAATATAAGAGGGGGGGATTTTATTACTCTTTGGGCTTTGCTTGGAATCGTAGATCAGCTGCGTGTTCTGTACATCGAGCTAACGTACATTTCACATCTATGGGGCATTTCACTTGGAGGGTCACTCTTATTGCCACAAAGCGAGAAATTAGGTGAGCCTTGTCAGGACTGCTCTAGCAAATTTGGGACTGTTGGCAGCAATGCTTGCCATACTCCATCTACCCAAGGTGTACATTCTATTCGATTGTCTTTTGTTTGTTTTATTTTGTCTGTTTTTTGTCTGTGTTGTTTTTTTGTTTGTTGTTTTTTTTGTGTGCGTTTTGTAACTAATAATACAATAATATCTGTAAGTGTAAAAAAAAAACCTAAGAAATTTGTTCTTTAGAAGGAGAAAGCTGGTGCTGGTGGAAGGGACTCTCCATGCAGAACATGAAGAAACATTCCCAGCTCTGACATTTAATCTGAGGAGCAAATGTTATCTGCGCAGGGGGGGAGAGGGGCAGCTGGGGGGAGAGGAGAGACAGGCAGAGGAGGATGAGGAGAGAAGGGAGAGAATCTTACTCAATGAAGCAGAGGGAAGATACAATGTAACAGCTCAAGGGAAAGAAAGCGAAACCTTTGGATCAGAGTTAAAGGGCTGCGCTGGAGAGGGGGGAGAGATGTGAGGGCACAGAGGGGGGGCTGACAGGGTGACCCACTTTTGGGTACAATCAGGAGCTGTCACTTATGTGTCCTGTGCTGTGACTGCCATGACTTCTTACTTGTCACCTCCAGCCTTGAGCTGCAGTAGATCTTCTTGTCTTCACTTATATACTTAGCAGCTCCTGTGTGGGCTGGTGGAGGGGCTGCTGCTGGTGGGGTGGAGAGGGGGCTGCTGTCGAGGGGCTTCTGTGGAGGGCCTGCTGCTGTGGTGGGCTTCTGGTGGTGGGCTGCTGGGGAGAGGCAGCTGCTGGTGGAGGGGGCTGCTGCTGGTGGTGGAGGGGGACTGCTGGTGGTGGTGGAGGGGGGTGCTGCTGGTACTGGAGGGGGCTGTCAGCATGGGCTAGGGCCAGGGGCAGAAGAGGAAGCTCACTGACAACAATCACCCCCCCTGGGAAACAGCATGGAGCTTATGGAGCAAGAAACCCAGCAGGTGAGAGGGAGGCCCAGCACTGTGGGGGTTAAGGATTGTGTTTGTTTGATTATACATAGAATGTGATGGTTATTTAGTTTCAGTAATTAGTAAGGGGTTAACCCTTTGCAATATTTTGCAGATCTGTGTGACCCACCAAAGGGGGATTGTGACCCTGCAGCAGGGGGCATTTAAACCAAGTATTGGCAGTGGACTAGCACTGATGCTATTATTCTTACTATTTATTATTATTATTATTGTTATTATTATTGTTGATAGTAGTTGTAGTATTTTGCTAAAGCAGATTGCAAGCTTTTGAGACTATCTGGGTCTCTTCTTCAGGCATATTATCCTAGTTAGACTCAAAAGTTTGCAATCTGTCATATGTCAGTTACCCAATAAAGGTATTATCTTTACTTTTGAGTACTTTTGACTGAAGCTTGTTTTCCTCTTCTTGTTTTGAACATGCGCATGTTCTAGGTAGTTCTGTGGGAATCAGCTAATTGTACCTCCTTTTTTTTTTTTAACTCTTCAGCAGCTGATACCGGAGGAGTTACCCCTGTTTCAGGCTCCAGGTAATACTCCCCAGCCTGCACATACCCCGGGGCAACCTCATAAGACCTTTGCTTTCCTACAAACTCCCAACACCCTTTATTACAAAATAAACACTAAAAAAATCCTAAATACAAAAATGGATAACCCTATTATTTAACCCTTTGAACACCTTTAATGTTAATGGATACAATTCTGTGTATAAATATATATATATATATATATATATATCTTTTCCATCTATCTTTAAGGTTTTCCCAGATATGTTATATGTGTTATATAAGATATCAGCGCCTCCCTTCCCCCACCTCCGCTGGGCGCCAGCTCTCGGTACATTACCTTAATATGTCATCAGATGAGCTGTTACTAGAACGCGATCCTCTGCCAAATGTCTGGTAATCTCAGTAGGAAGCTGTATGGATTTGCCCATCTAAATGCCCTTAAATCTCAGTTTAATGGATATATTGTGATTTCGTCCATTTTCTGTGTTTGACTCTTTTTTGGGGGTTCTTCGCGCATGTCCTGCAGACCTGGGAGAAGATGCCGGCCTTTACATGGAGTTTATGATGAAGAGTCCCTGTTACGACGCTATCCCGACAAGCTGCAAACTGGTCGTGTTTGACACGTCCCTCCAGGTGAGTCCCAACTAAAGCCCAGAACTCTCAGCCAGCCAAACCGGATTACAACCTGTAACGTATGTCATGTAAGCCATAGATTTAGCTAGTCCAGGGGGCCAGCGTGTGTCTTCACAGGTTTACAGATTTAAATGGCTGATTTGGCGTCCCTAGGACACATCATCAAACAGTATCGCTGGTCCTTGGTCACCGCGCAGGGCATACCTGCCAACATCCAAACAATGCCTGAAGGAAGCGCCTGCAGGATTTGTCTATCTGTACCCCATGAGTCGGGACTCACATCCTCTTCCCTCCCGCAGATAAAGAAAGCTTTCTTGGCTTTAGTGGCTAACGGAGTGCGAGCCGCTCCTCTCTGGGACAGCAAAAAGCACTGCTTCGTTGGTAAGTGGCAAAATGTGGCAACGTGGACACTCTGATCCCCATCACAAGTGGCTCCTCGGGGCCCCTGCTGATTCTATGAGGAGGGGACGGAGCGAGGGGGGGGGCTTATATACATCGTCTGATAGATTATAAGATCACGAGTTTATGTTACTGTTATTTTTCTATATTGTTACTTTTACTGTTATTGTCCTCATTGTGAGAGCGCAACGGAATCTGTTGGTGCTTTATAAATAAATGATAACAACAACAACAACAATAATAATCCATTCGTAGAGGGGGGTCTTAGGACCCCTACAGAAAGCTAGGGGCACCCAGAATCCGGTTACCACCTGCAGGGGGAGCCACGGAACGAGAAGCCGTTTGCGTTATTATTTGCCTTTATGATGTCATTGTTACATGGAGCTGATACTTTGTGTCTCCCCAGGGATGCTAACGATCACGGATTTCATTAACATTCTGCACAGATATTACAAGGCCCCGCTGGTAAGTGTGTGTGCGCGTGTGTATGTGAGTGCGTGTGTCCGTGCGTGTGTCCGTGCGTGTGTCCGTGCGCGTGTGTATGTGAGTGTGTGTGTCCGTGCGTGTGTCCACGCTAAAACCCCGTTCTTCACATATATACTCGCGGCTGGCTTGGGGTGGAAGGCAGATGGGGCAACTTCTACTAAACTGGGTCCGTTCTATTTTTACGCTTTGCAAAACACGCATGGGACAGACAGACGGCTCCTGAATCTCAGACGAGACCAACGACTGATTAAGGTTTGAGTCTTTACAGCAGGAGAAACGGGCGACTAGACGGGGGCCGAATGGGGCCGATCTGCCGGCGAATAATGTTTCTGTTAGTGTCGGCCTCTACAAATATATATTGTAACAGTTATGTAGTAAGTTAGATGATGCGCTACTCGTTACGTCCAGTTTGCCTATTGCACTGCTCCGCGGAATATGACGGCGCTATAGAAGTGGCTCCGCGTATCGTATGTCCCGGGGGGGTCTGTAATGCAGGTTTTTTGTGTGTTTTCCAGGTTCAGATTTATGAGCTGGAAGAACATAAGATCGAGACCTGGAGAGGTAAAGATAAGGTGTATATTTTAAATATCTGCAGATGATCTCTTAGAGGTTTTTCCACCCCGCAGGCACAGAGGTCCCTTAAACATTTTTATCACAATCAGCTCACCTTTTTGGGATTACATGGATTGTAACGACCTAGCTGGTGTCCCGACCCCCCAGTTTTTTGGGGGGCATATTCACTAAATTGTCTCAGGAGAATTGGACCAACTCAATGAACATCTCCTGCAAGACCTGACCCTATTATATCGGTAAACCAGACGACTCTAGAGACCCCCCAACATTTCAAACGGCCAAAGAGGGGTCTTTACCTCTCTAAATACTCGAATAAATGGACAAACCAACCGGCGTCCGGCCCGAGTTTTTTTGGGGAAAGAAAGATCTTTTTTTCCTCTAATTTCTTGTGTCTTTCAGACGTTTACTTACAAAGTTCCTTCAAGCCCCTGATCCACCTGTCACCTGGAGACAGGTAAGTGAGCAGCGGGAAGGCGACCCGCCGAGGCTTCCCTGGATATAAAGTTTTAACTCTTTCCTTTCCAGTCTCTTCCATGCCGTGTATTCCTTAATCAAGAATAAGATCCATCGCTTGCCTGTGATGGACCCGGTATCTGGAAATATTCTGCACATCCTGACTCACAAGCGCCTGCTGAAATTCCTGCACCTTTTCGTGAGTAGAAGACACCCCCTCCCCCCCCCCACGGCCAGATGCTGTTCACTAAACGTGGGGTTTTATCCGCCCCGGTTCGACAGAGCTACATTGTAACAGCGCTCAAGGATCATTGATTATTCCTCCCCGATATCTCCCTTATTGTTAAGTTGCTGATTGTTGTTGATTGGTTCATTGCAGCCCCATTTTGGTGACTGGTATTACGGGAAGGTAGCGGCCAACACTTCCCGTTTAGTGAATAAGACCCTAAGCGGTCTGTGTTTTAAACGGGACTGGTTATGATGTCATTAAGCGTGTTATGTGACGGCCACTCTCCCCGCGCCCGCAGGGGGACACTCTTCCCAGACCCCGTTTCATGCAGAGGACCATTCAGGAGCTGGGGATCGGGACGTTCCGAGATATCGCCGTCGTTCAGGACACGTCGACGGTTTACAGCGCCCTCGAAATCTTCGTGGAGAGGAGAGTGTCTGCCCTCCCCGTGGTGAACGAGTCAGGTGGGTGTCCTGGGGCTCAGGGGCTTCTTTAAAGCTGCTGTCCCACCTACATCATTCCTAAAACACGAATACCGAGGAGAGAGCAAAAAAGGGGAGCATAGAAGGAGCAGACATGGATGGTTGGGGGTGAAGGGGTTAATCGGTTGCCCGAATGCTTTTTATATAAAGTGAAGCTGCTGGGAAAACCTTAAAATACGGAGCCGGATGCCGGACTTCCCGTAATACGAGGAAAATGCAATTCGTAGCGGGGTCAAGGACGAGGAGGTCTCGAAGGACGAGGTGGGAGAGAGGGCTGGGGGGGAGAGGAAGGGGGGTGCGGGAGAGAGGGCAGTAATATGAGGGTTTAACTCTTTCAGTTCCAGGTGGAGAGAGTCAGGGAAGGTCCGGGAAGATATTTAGTCTCCCTGCTGTAACTCGCTGGTTATTGTCATTACAGGGCAGGTGGTCGGACTTTATTCGCGTTTTGATGTAATTGTAAGTACACATTTTTTTTATTGCCCCTGGAATTTAATTATTAACAAAGTAATTTCAATAGTGAAGCCTCCAAAGGCACCATGTCCAGGCTTTTGCTTTGGTTTATCTCGTTAATGGTGACTCAAACACCACACTGAGCTGATGCTTTATGGCAATGCTAATGAAGTCCGTTCCTCCATAGACTTTCACTAGCCAGAGAGTCCAACTGGGGTGATTAAGACCGAGCCATTCTCTTGTTTCCCACAGGCAGTATGATAAGGAGTCGGGGTGTTTAGTACATTGGGCTGCGGGAAATAACAACAACAATAATAATAATAATAATAAAAAAGATAATTATAATGAAACAAGAGTTTCCATTTAAATTGTACAGCTCTGCATAATTTGCAGGAGCTTAATAAATAATAATTATGATGATGATTATAATAATAATAATAATAAAAATCTGGGTTCTATCTTGAAATTTGCCCAATAAGAGCTGTAATTTGTAGTATAGCTCCCTCTGCTGGCCATCAGCCAGCCTGCAGCACAATAGTCTCCTAGTCGCGCGAGGGGATCCGTTAACATTACCGGTTATTCTAAGACTCGAGTAACGTCTGTGGCTCTCCTGCAGCACTTGGCGGCACAGAAGGTGTATAATAATCTGGACATAAGTGTCGGCGACGCGCTGCGGCTCCGCAGCCTGTGTCTGGAGGGTGTGCTAATGTGTTACCCGCATGAAACCCTGGAGGTTGTGATTGACCGCATCGTAAGAGAACAGGTACTGTACCCCCGTGTATTTTTACCGGATATATAAAGCGCCATTCAAAAGTTTGGGGTCACTTAGTGATGTCCATTAAAATAACATGAAATGGATCAGAAATCCAGCGCAGACGGGGTTAATGATGTAAATGACTATTGTAGCTGGAAATGGCTGATTTTTAATGGAATCTCTTCATAGGCGTACAGAGGCCCTTTATCACTCCCATCACTCCTGTGTTCCAATGCCCTTTATCACTCCATCACTCCTGGGTTCCAATGCCTTTATCACTCCCATCACTCCTGGCTCCAACGGCCCTTTATCACTCCCATCACTCCTGTTCCAATGGCCCTTTATCACTCCCAATCTGTGTTCCAATGAATCTTTAATGGAATCTTAACCCAATTTTCCCATCCCTTTTCTTATCTGCTGTTACCTTCCCACCCATCATCTGCCTCGTCTGTCCTTTAGGTGCATCGCCTGGTGCTGGTGGATGCCGAGCTGCGTCCTCGTGGGATTGTTTCGCTATCGGACATTCTCCAGGCTCTGGTCTTAACCCCCGCAGGTATTGATGCACTTAATTCCTAACCCTGCGAAGGCTCTTTTCTACCTTCACCCTGCTCCTCGTTCTCCTCTGTGAGGCACAGGTACGCTCCTCAGGTGTGAGAACGCGCTGTGAGAATTTGTCTGCTCTGCTCGCCTCTGTATTTGCTCCGTGCACCTGGCGACTCAGAACCCCAAAACCGACGCATTTCGGATCCAAGCCGTTTCCATGTTTGAGCCCAAATTCCCTGCACTTTGTACCTTGGGTTTTTTTTTCACACCTGTGTATTCTGTACCTGTGTGCTTCACACCGCACCGAGAGCACTCAGCGCTTCTGCGTCTTTGGAAGGTTTGGACACATCCGGGGTTGAGTTACCCAGCTCGTCTCCTCGGAACCGCCGGGGTCACACGTGCACGGCCCCCGATTCACTGCCCATCTCTGCTAAATGGCTTCAGCTTCCCTGCTCCGCACATGCGCGTCTTATTTGTTGGGCTGTCAACAAAAAACAGGACACAATTTTGCTTCATAAATCAAACGGAGGCAGAATTGTGCTTATTCCCAACTTATCTTATTTATCAGTCTTTCATTGTAAAATAATGTAAGAAATATTATTATCATAAGTATTATTAT
>VKOC01006533.1:0-34150 GCA_009364415.1 Spea multiplicata
GAGGTACACTCGGTGTGTCTCAGCAGATGGGGTTGAGGTACACTAGGTGTGTGTCCCAGCAGAAAGTTACCGCTGGTTAAACATAGAACAATAGAATCAATACTTCATCTTGTCTAAGATTCAGGAGCCATATGCCTGTCCCATGATTTTATTTTAATTCCTTCCCTGATTTCTAGATAATCTCTCCAAATGTACATACATTTTACCATTTAGAGTGCAAAATTTGAAAAAGGTTACATTTCTTACATTTTCTTAATTGTTTAAACATAGACAACAATACCTCTACTCACTACTTTGAGGTTTTTGTCCACCCAGCAGATAAGGTCTATAAAATGGAGTAGCGCATGTAGCATTTATTCTCAACAACAAATGGATAGGAGTGGCACCATTAAATTATGATTTCTACATATTTTTTTAATATAGGCTGTCTATTGTTAAAAATGTCCTTGTATTCAGCGTTGTTGGCGAAATGCATTTATCTTTACATTAGAATGCAAAAGAGATGGATTCACTCTTGGCTTGGCTTCCGGGCAAATAATCGGAACAAGACATGCTCCTTCTAGATAATTTGTTTTTTAATTGCCTTCTGCCTGCTGAAATACAATTAAAGTTATTGCCCAAATAACAACATCAACATTCTGATTGTCAAAGAGGAGTATGAATATCTATTTCCCCTGTAATGGGGGTGGACAATTTACTATTTACATCCTGTAAAGGGCTGAGCTCTTATAACTTTGGATATTTGTACAGTTTCACTCTTGTAACGGAGGGATGAAGTTTAAATCTCACGAAATAATGACTTCATAATCGTTGGTTTTAAACGAAATCATAGGCTGAAAATGAAGTTCTCTTTAGGAATCTTCAGATCAGGCGCTCTTGGCCACCGACCAACCGGGGGCGCTTGCCCAGTGTTCCAGATCAGTCAGTCCGAGCCTGCCGGGTATGCTAGTAGTACGCGCTATGTAAAACTGATTTCCATTATCCAATGACGCCTCAAAACAACATAAATTAACCCCGTAAAGACAATGGTCGGCCCCTAAACCCATTGAAAACAATGCATTTTGAGCCTGTACATGTACAGGCTTTGTCATTAAGGAGTTAAATAATTAATCAATCCCCAGAAAGGAATTATCCTTTCTGGTGATTTCTATATGGACTAAATATGGATTCCTACCACATTTTGTGGTTACATTTTCTTGTTTTGGCCTTACTGCAAATAGCACGTTTTTTTTTTTTTTATTGTGTTTATATTCGTTTTTTTTTATTTTGTTTTAAACCTGTTTCAAATGTCTTTGTTTCAGTAGCTGCCTTGCCAAAGAATTACGAGGGACTATCAGACAACAATCTGTTTGTAACTATTGAGAAGATTTACTTTTTATGTGCAAATGTAGAAATATTGCAGACACATTGCTTGACTTCACAAATTCACAATGAACTTTAGTGAGGCAGATTGAACTTTCGCAACAGCATCCGTCTGGTTTTCTGCTTCACAGTCGTTGAACAAATGTCTTCTCTTTGTCACAGCTGATCCAAAATTAGGATTACAAATTAAATTTGTAAGTTTAGTAAATCCTCACTTGTTTCCTAAGGAAAATGGATCCTTCAGGGCTGCATATCCTGCCCTGCAGAATGCATATTTCAGAAGCTTTCCTTGTTATAGTGTCAGTAATATTCACTATAGCTATAAATTAGGCAATATGGGGTTAACAGATTCACACATTTACCCAAGGTTACCTGTAATGTGTAAGACCTGGATAGGTAATGTAAGGTATATAGAATAGTGTTCTACACGTTTGCACGAAGCACTGCAGACAACTGGCTTGTGGTTATATAGATGGGGAAAAAAGGGGTTAATGTGAAGCTGTAATTAACCTCATGTGCATCATTATACAGGTGCACGAGCTGAGCCTTTCGGTGTAAGCATAACTAATATATCCATATATTAGAGATTGTGTCTGCAAAGAGAGCGGAGTTGTCCTGATGTATATAATATTAATTTGTTCAAATCAGTAGTGTCTGATACACCTATGTCTCATGTTACATTTAAAATATCAACATATAGGTAAGCTTTTTTTTTTTCTTTTTTTCTTGCTTGGCAAAATAAAAGTCTGTTTTGCAATGTAAGAGCCACTCATCAAATGCCTTACTTGCAGCAGCAGCCGCTGATACACTCCTAAAGAGTAACCCTTAAATAGTCTAACTCGTATATTTGTTTTTAGTTGTTTACTAATAATTGTTCTTTTACTAATCACCTGTACTTAAGCAGGGGCTTCATCTATGATATACTTTTGAGAGAAGTATTGTCCATGGTGTTCAGAGTATATTTGAGAATATACATATATATATATATATATATATATCTCTTTACTCCCTGAGATGCAATGGCTTTCATAAAGGATGTCATTAAAACCTTAGGTATTAAATTATCAACTTACAGAATATTATAAATATATGTTTATGCTGATATTATATATATATATATATATATATAATATATATACAAACACATTTCATATTTATCACATATATGTAATGCCATTTTCGCCTGGTGCACTGTTATGAAAATTGCCCCCTTTTTTGGCCACTTGATATAAAATTCCTTATTGTTGGGTTTTTTTTAATTTGTTTATTTATTGATTCCAATAACTAGCCAAATATAAACATTCTGACAGCCACTCTTTCCCTTATTTTTTATTTGTTTTTACATCTAAAAGAGGAACAGAACTTCCCATGTAAATAATGCAGCCGTTACATTTACCAAGGTATTTTAAAAATGCCACGACTTTAGTTTTCGTATCTGAAACCGGCCGCGTCGAGTTCGTGGAATCGCTTAGGAAGAAATCATTACTTTTAAAACTATGGTTCGAAAATGTTTTTGACTTATCAATGTTTAAAGATTTAAGAGATTACAAAATAAGACAGTGTACTGGCAACTTTCAGAGACGAGCCATGAAAAATTGATAGCCAGGGATAACACAAAGGTGCTAGAGGGACTGTTTGCAAAGCCCAGTAAAAGCTTACGGAATTGGTCTGCTTTACAACCAGGCAAAAGGAAGATGATAAACTAGATTTCTTTTTAACCCTTTTAACCCCGCTCAAAGTAGAAATAATCTATAATAGAGCCTTTAACTCACAAAAGTAAACGGGGAGAACGGGTCCCCGGTGCGTATCGATGCACAAGTGAGTGTTTTTGAAGGAGTCACTTTTAAAGGGGAAGTTGAATGGGAAAAGAAATGGGTTTTTTTTATCTAAAGCATAAAACCCAGTCCTGTGTACCGTAATGTAGGTTGGCAATGACAAAAACAAAACATTTTGGTTTTATCTCACTTTGTTCTAATAAACTCCCTTCATCTGCAGACCTGGGGGTAGGGTGACCACATTTTATTTCTGCCATTCAGGGACACTATGAATCGAATTAGAAATTAAACACAGGCGTATATTTTACATATATTATAATTAATATATATATATATATATATATATATGTATATATGTATAACACACACTGATTCACATATGCACACCATCACATACATATAAAATACATTTTATATTATATACATCTCATATACACACTGAGCCACATATACTATTATATATTAATGATTAGGAAGTATTAGAAACCATATTGATTTCAGATTTAATAATTTACATACATCAGTAGATTCAGAGTCTTAACCCCTCTATTACCAGGCATGAGCAGATTCAGAGAATTAACCCCTCTATTACCAGTATTACCAAACATTGCAAACACAGTCACATAGACACAAACACAGTCACATAGACACAAACAAACACAGTCACATAGACACAGTCAAACACACATACCTGGTTCTGGCTGCAGCATACACTGAGCTTGGTGTGAAGGAGGGACTCAGCCTATCAGGAGAGGCTTCTGAACACTCAGGCAATGGGGAGTTGAGAAGTCTCTCCTGATTGGCTGAGACCTCCTTTACCCAGACTTCTCATTCCGGGACAATGCATTGAGGCTACCCGGAACATGTGGTCACCCTACCTGGAGGCTACCATTGTTGTCAGTCATATGATATTTTAGTTGACTTTCCCTTCTGAGTCACCACACTGTGATGTCGATAGGACGTGATGGGATACACCCAAAGGTATTAAAAGAGCTTAGTGATGAACTAGCAAAACGGTCAATGGATTTATTCAACCAATCATTGTTATCAGGAGTAGTTCCACAAGATTGGGAATTAGCAAGTGTTCTGCCCATTCAAGTAAAGCAGCAGAGAGGAGTCGGGGAACTACAGGCCTGTGAGTCTTACATACGTAGTGGGGAAATTAATGGAAGCTATGTTAAAGCATAGGATTTTTTAACATGGAACGTCACATGGATTTCAAGATCAAAAAACAACATGGGCTTACTTCAGGAAGTCTTGCCATTGTTTTGATTGAGGTGGTGCAGGAGACATTATTTAGATTTCAGTAAGACTTTTAACTCTGTCTCACATAGACAGAGTCAATGGAGTTTTTTCGGAGCAAGGTCTTGTTACCAGTGGGGTATATCTGGGATCAGTCCTTGGTCCATTCTTTTATTGCAAAAATCTTGATGGTAAGGTATGTCTTTTTTGCTGAGGTTTGCTAATGAATTTTTGCTAAAGCAAATATTTGCAACATGGTTGATGTACCTAGAGGTATAAGCCAAATGGTAAATGATATAGGTAAACTGATGTTTAACATGGATAAGTGGAAGATAATGCACCTGGGGTTTAAAAACCCAAGGACAGAGTAGGTAGACAATAGAGCAGCAGGTAATGCTAGCACAATGCTTGCTTGTATTGGAAGAAGCATCAGCAGTAGAAAGAGACCGTTGTACAGAGCACTGGTGAGACCTCAATTGGAGTATTGTATACAGTACTGGAGACCGGATCTCAAGGATATAGATAACTTGGAGAAAGTTCAGAGAAGGGCTACCAAACTGGTTAATGGATTGCAGGATAGACCTTACCAGGACAGATGAAAGGATCTAAACATGTATAGCTTGGACCAAAGACGTGACAGGGGGGATATGATAGAAGCATTTTAAGAAGAATCAAGAGGACTTAAATTAGAGGGGCATAGGTTTAAAAGTAATATCAGGAAGGACTGAATTAAATAGTCTCCCAGCAGAAGAGGCAGATGTTAGTACAGTTGAGGGGTTTAGGCGTGCATGGGATAGGCAAAAGGCTGTCCTATATAAAAGATAAGGCCAGCAACTAAGGAAAATATTCAGAATTTGGGCAGACTGGATGAGTTAAAATAAGAGAGCTAGAACATATTATGCAAAAAGTACACTAAAAGAATAAAATGGCACAAAATTTTGGAAAAGGTACTTTGAATCTGATATTTGTATTAAAAAAAAATTGGCAGTTCCCCTTTAACATTTGCCGTTAAGATCTTCTGAAATAATGTATTGGCAGCCACAAGCAAGGTGTTTGTTATTCTATCTCCGGCTTAATTCTGTGCAAATTGTCTTCTTCTGTTTACTCGCTCCATGAATACCTGTTTTCACACTTGCATTCTGATGCAATGTCATCTTGATCAGAAAAAAATACTCAACGTAACTTGTAGGGGGTGTCAGCATTTTGTATTACAAGTACAACACTGGTTATAAAAGTAGACTATAAGAAAGCAAGATGGGTGTTGGTTATCGTAATTATTCATTGGACGATGTGTTTTATTCTTACAAGTTAAAATGATTTTTCTGTTCCGAGGATTAACTAAAGTGTGAATAAGATTGGTTTCCCATCATACAGAATAAGCCAAGCGATTGGTTCTTACAATTGCATATGGCTGTTACTTTAGTCCTTGAAAATCAGGGAAGCATTGGGAAGCAAAACGTTTGACATGTTTGTAAGTAAGGAACCATTGTGTCGTCTTTTGTATTTTTTTTTTTAGGTAAGCCACCCAGCATTCTCTGTGCACAAAAATTGAGACTGGAGCTATTATAGATGGCCTTTACAAAATTCTTATTATGACCGCAAATAATTTTTGGGGTTGACTAAAACAATCCTCCAACAAACAAAAACCTTGGTTAAAAAAAGAGTAGTTAATCCAGTTTTGGGGTGACCACTTGTCCTGGATTGTCCATGGCAGTCGATAAATCAAGATGGAGAGTGTCTATGTGTATATGAGGAATTCAGCGGGGCTTCATTAACGTGCAACGCACCCATTCATACTATGGCCCTGCTGAAGCCGGACCCCCAGTCCCTAAATCGCCATTTTAAAATGTGATCACACTAGGGTTAGCGTGTACTAATGGTTAACCTCTTCTTAAGCGATCATAATTGTTTTTTGACTCCATAATATTCTTGACCATATTTTGGCCGTATAATGTTTTCCATCTACTGTTTATCCAATAAGAAGGCCCCGCTATACATATATATATGGTATTATGTATATGCTTATTTTGAATATCATTTTTTCCTATATGGTTAATTATGATTAAAAACGGTTTCGGTGAAATGAAAATGCCTGCACATTGCCAACAATTTGTATTCAGACGCTGTACTGACAGGACAATTTAATGCCTTAAAGGAATGGCTCATTGGCAGTGCATCTGTACAAAGTACCTGAAGATTTGGAACACTATACCGAAATGCCAGCTCCCAGGATGTTTGTTGCAGCTGATGAGACAGAGAAAATTTTTTATTGCGTTTCCTCAAACTGAAAAGAAGGGAAGATATTGCACATAAAGGCAATAAAATAAAAAGTAGAAACACTTTGAAGCAGCTGGTCCGGGATGAAGGAATAATGATTGGGTGGTGTTTACGACAGAAGAAATGTACGTTCAGTCAGACATGGCATTTTGATATGCATTTAAAGTCCATTATTTTTACATAATAATTAATTGAATAAAGGCAAGTGTACTTCAGAGAAAATTAGCTTTTAAATGCATGCACATTATGTAAACATGCTTTAGAATAAGTACAATGGAGTGACATTTTACTTTATTTAACGTGTCATAACCTCAAAAATGTGCGGTAGTTCTTCTGTGACATGCCATCAAAGGCTGGAGGGGAAGAAAAACAGAGAGAATGGTAATAAAAAAAAAAATACAGAAAATAATATTCACTAATGTTGAATATTGAATTCTGGAAATATTTTTATACTGATGCATTTAACCTTTTTTTCTTTGGTGTCGCTCTTATAGCGCTGGTAAGAGGTGGATAATATGCTGACTATATCTAATGTAATCCTTACATAAAAAATAAAAAAATCTATATGCAGGAAATGACATCAAAGAACTTCCTGGTTGCCTCTTTGAACTAAATTTAATAGAATTTCTAAAATTATATTTTTGTTTCTTAAGGCTATTTTTAATTTGGGGATCTTTTATTGAACAGAACGTGCCTTTGTCTTCATGTATTTGAATGTCTTCTATCAGGATGTGGTTATGAGTGATTACCCATGGCCCAAAGTCTATATATATATATATATATATATATATATATATATAGTTATATACTTACTCACATGCACCTATGCACAGACATTCATGCTCACATGCACTTAAGCACAGACATTCATGCTCACATGCACAGACATTCATGCCTATTGGTAATTTAAGTGTGTCTAGCTGTGTTTTCAAAGACTGTACCATTTAATCTTAGAAATCTGTTTTGTGGGGCTGTTTTAACTGGGAATATTCAACCAGATGTATACATTTTTTGATGCAATTTATGTCTTCTAATAATACAAGCCCTACAGGCATATGATTGTGAGACTATATAGATTGGGTTCTTTAAGAAGAGCATCCAAGCGCGTGCGTCAGTGTGACATAAGTTTGTGTCTTAATGTTATCATTGTTTTAAGCATTGCTCATATCTGGGATTATTGTTTGCTTGTTGATTCATTTTCTTATTTTTTTCTCACCAGCCCATCGCCGCCTGTGCTATTTTAGAAGATACTGCAACTTAATGATGTGATACCTCATCTCTGGGAAGAGCGACCTTTTCAATAACAAGGGAGAAGAAAAACCAAGTAAGTTTAAAGTTGCTATCAACAGATCAATGACTTGTCTGTGGTACAAAATAGACATAAGATTGGCTCAAGATAAAGCCAAGCTTGCTTTCTGCATGCGATACATAGTGAGTCAATCGGGCAATATGAGACAAAGATATGAAAATCGCCCTAATGAAAGTGGGGGACGGTTCGAAGGGCAGTTCACAGACACACTGATGGGATAACTGACTGCATCTTCTACAAATGGATTTAATTTAATTAGAACGAAGGGAACTATGCTTGGTACTATGTTTCGTCTATGTCTACCAGAACATTCTATCGCAGACCCATTCTCCATCGAAGAGGTTAAACCTAATAAAGAGTGATCATTAGGACAGCACTCTATGCAATGAGAAATCTCATTTTTTAAACTTTGTCCTTGGAAACAGCAGGCAGAAACCTTTTATCTCGATTAATCATCCACATTAAAGTGTGAGGGGAAAAACATTCATTTGTTAAATATTGAAACGTCTCTTAATGAAAAAAGATGATAGAACAAAATTATTATGCAGAACTAACTCATTTATAAATTGGACTAGGAAGTTGATGCTAAATGTTCGCTGTATTAATAGTCCTGACGTTGTGTCTCCCCATTTATTTATGTAGCGAGACACATCCTAGAAACATGAAACTGAAACGTTACCTTACATTTAATTGTTTGCATAATGTATTCGGCGTTAAAACAGAATCGGGAAGTATTTGAAGAAAAAGTCTGAAATGGTTTGTTTGTACTTTACCAAGAGCCAGTATTTGTTATATCATGTGGTCAATGCTCTTCTTTTTGGGTGAAATAAATTCAGACCTGAATTGGCCATCAGACTACAGATCATTTCCAATTCAGGCCCTTGAACGAGGTCCCGTGAAGTCAAGTAACAGCAAAAAAGCCAGGGATGCAATAGGTCAACTTTTAATTAGAAGCTGTCAACTTTTAAGTTGCCTGACCTTGAACATATTTAAAATGTGATCTTATCCCCCCAACCAGCCCGTGGTCAATTCAGCACAGCCCCCATAAACTGCGTTAGAAGGTTCTGTGAATTTAAGACATGGATTTTCGGCAAATGAAGTTGAGGGCGGCCCTTGGTCAGACTTTGGTTAGCATCTGGCAGTGTATTATGATCTTATAATTCTGAATTCAAAGAATACTGGTTCCTCGATAATTTGTTTACTTACCTATTAGTTGAATACCTAAAAAGTGTTTCTGAATCATGTAGTATAGTGCGTTATGTATCATGAAAGGGATGTTGTAGACAGATGGTTGAGGGCTGTCAAAAACATTGAGTTATGGGAGGATATACCCGAATCATGTAAAACAATTATGGGTTTCTAATAGTGTTCTCCTTTAAAAAATGTTGTTGTTTTTTTTTACTCCAGTATGCAACATTTTTTAACGTGAAATATTTTTATGTACATGTTGTAACCAGAATACCACTTGGCTATTTGGTTGTTTATATCCAAGGATTTTAAAATCTTCTGACATAATTATGAATCTATAAGCAACTCAATTACTTTGAAATATCTGCCTGTTTTGATTGATAGGAACAAATAATGAAATAGACTAGAAATCTGTCTAGTTCATCAAAAACTACAACATAATTATCAATAATATAATAATAATAATAACAATAATGTTAGAAAGGCGTGTTTATTTTTTCTCATAAAACCGTTTTTTCCCCAGTTCTGAAAAAATTCACATGTAATATGATTTTGTCATGTTTACATAAGAATAGAAAGAAGGACTGAGTGGTTAATAATTTAACAACAGGAGTCAATAATACAAAGTCACCAAAAGAAAATTTAAATAATATTTTTTCTTGCCCCTGAGACAGTTTAATATTGAAGGATAGAAAATAAGCATTCCAAGTAATATGCACAGCATATTTTTTGAGTCTCTACTCTTAAAAGTAACTACTTAAAATCAATGGACGGTGTCATCTACATGAGGTAATTTAATTGTAAGCAGAGCTAAAGGAAAAAAAATCTGTTGCGAATATCAAGCAGAGATTATACATTTTTAAATCCCATACAAATTCATTATTCAGAAGAGCCACGTTGAGAGCGTTTTAAAACAAATCCATTTCAAAATTGTGTTTGTGCTGAAATGTAATTGAAAGAAATATATGTTATGAGCACTCTGAAATTTTGCATTTGGCTTTTTATTAAAGGGGTAATATTCCAGACCTCCATTTTCCAACATGGGAATCATTTTGTACTGCCATTGTATATTAAGAAAGATATGAGTCCAATTAATCGGTTTTAGCATATGCCTTTCCTAATCATGGGGCTGTTACATTTCAAATAAATATTAATCTATATCAAAATTTGGAATATTGGCTTTCTAAAGAAAGTATAGGATCTTCTCCTGGTGGTTTATTGTGAAGGAGCAGTGATCTCACTTTTTTACTTCTCTCTTCCTCTTGGGCATGATGTAAAATACTCCTTCACTCATCCTTTTTATAGACTTCTAGAGGTAGTACATTTCGAGTGAATTGAACACAAAAGAAAATACGTGTAATGGGTGAACATGAGACCGTAGCCTAGTGCCAGGACAAGGAAAGGGGATGACCAACCTGTTCTTGGTGGCTTGTAGAGTTCATGCAAGTGCTTACTGTTTTAGACATGATTATCACAATTTAATTGAATAAATTTGTAGTCAACAGCTGACTCTCCATGTTCACCAGGGCTGTGCTGGGACTAAAGCTAGGCCTGAGCATATAAAGCACTCTGGCCCCCAGACCAAGCGATTTTATACCGCATCCCATCCACATACAGAACCCACTGGGCACTTGCCTCGTGTATCTTATGCATGGGTCCAATATTTAAGTTGTCCAGGTCCTTGCGATGTCGTGATGTAGCTTTATCTTTTTAACACCAAGTTTAATCCCCACTGATCTGCTGTTCACTCACAAAGCTTTCTCGTTCACATATGAGAAAAGTGTCTAGCTACTAGAATGTATTTAGCAGCGAAGCATTTTTTTTAACTTTATCTGAATTATTTTCTATTGTGGAATTTGTTAGAAAGAATAAAAGTGGTACATTTAACAAACCACAACTAATAGAATATATCCTAATGTATTTGGAGAGAAGGAAAGAACTAGAAAAGGTAAAGCAGAAACAAATAATTTTCCTCCATTGTTATCTTAAATGTGGGATATAAGAGTGAAATCTTTTCGCAATAACACAGAGTGAGTTGGGTTTCATAAGTCTCTTGTGAAAGTTTATAGCGATAGTAAAACTACTGGAGCCTGTAACAGTGTTTCACATTTGTGGTCCCACATAGGGCCCAGATTAAAAGCAATCACTTATTTATGAGATGTGATGCCATGATTGTAGTGAGAAGCTCAAGTTCCTTGAGTAAGCTTAGGGCACACATGGACCTCCTGTAGAGTTAGAGTTGGTCTTGCTTGGGTGTCTTAAGAAATAAATAGTTGTTGATTCGGGGTGATCCTGGAAAGCATACCCGCTTATAGGTGTAAACTCCAAGATCTGCAGGTTTCATAAATTAAAATTGTATATATCATCTTTACAGCATGGGTTTAGGGAAACAAGAGGTTAAGGTTGCTTTGTTATATGAGAAATAAAGGGACCTGAAGATAAATAGGAATTAAGTAGAAGCTCTACATTTACAGCTCCACTGTGGCAAGGAACCAGAGATGAGGCCATCAGCCCACCATGCCCAACGTGCCACCTTGCAGTGCTCAGCTGCAGACCATCATACTTTCAATATTTAGGCTCAATAAGACCTCTCTGGGTCTAATTCACCCTGATTTCTTTGCAGATGTATATCTTAGGGTTTGTCTTACACTGAGCAGAACATTGATAAGAAATAATTTTGCTTTAGTATTGAGTTAAACAATTTAGGAGATGTGTGTTCTCCTGATAAGCCACTGATATGATTACAAATATGGGACTGAGTTATTAAACATGACATCTGTGACAATATACAGCAGTAATTCCATGATTCAGTCTGATCTAGTTTACTGTACATCATCCAGTAAAATTCTAGTGTAATATCATCATTTGCTGAACATGAAGTCAATGTAGTTAAAAGTACCAGTAAATTGATAGGGATACAGAACGTTCCTGTAGATAACTGAAAATATGAAATCATTCTACAATATACAAGTAAAATATTCTAAAAGTTTAAAAGTAGTTGATTTCACCTGTTGGTCAGTTGGTCAGTGAGACCTCGGTATGTAGGTCAGAGGATGTCAATGTACTAATGCTATACTTAGGACTTTCCCATATGTTAGGCATATGGCTAATCTGAGTATAAGATCAAGGTTCAATTAAGTTTGGAGTCTTTACTGCAAATAACAGCAGACAAGATGGTTTTAATTGTCAAATTATTATTTCCATGACTTTTTTTGTGTTCTGTTTAAAGAGGGAAGCTATCCGGGGTAGGGTATGTCGGAAAGATGTATCTTCCAATGTTGGGACACTGTTTAATTAAAAATTTCCTGATCCTCAGAGCTTTGACGGAAATGTTAAAAGAAGGCATTGTGCAATATGTCAGAATCCCTTAAAGAAGGAAAACAAACGGATTTATATAAAAATAAAAGGAAATATTTCACATGTCCAACATTTCACTTTCATGCAGCAAAACTGCAATGTAAACCTCTCGTTGTTTACATGTTTTGGGGTAATCAAAATAAAAGGGGGGTGCTTTCTGGGCCATTTCCGTGCTAGACTTATAAGATTTCTTCCTTAATTTGTGTATAATTTATTATTATGTAGAGCTTTATTATTCTTTGCTACTTGTTTTTGCTCCTGAGTTCTTTCACTTTTTTTTTTGGAAACAGGGAAAAACGAGCCACAAAAATATTGAAATAATGTTTCAAGCAAAATGTATTCTTATCAAGGTCATTTTTCATGCTTCACATGTTAATTTGAGCTGTACTTGACTTAGCCCTTATTATTGATAGTTGAGTCCTTGCTTTCTGATATAATGAAATATTACTTTTGTATAACATGTAACACTAAATTTCCAAGATAATCAATCAAAGGCAATGCATGTGCACCAGACTGTTGTCTTATGCAGAGATTAATTACAATGTGCACCCAAAACTAAGTGCGAAATTCTATGATGTGAAATAGAATTAAATGGTTAATGAAAAAAGGTATATAATTAAATATATGTTATATATATATATAATTAGAATATAAATGGCTAATGCAATATAAAATAATCTCTTTTTATTGGACTAACATTCCATTTTAGGGACAAGCTTTTGGGAATATCGACCTCCCTTTATCAAGTCAAAAGCAATACTAACCAGAGACATCTAAGTGAGACATGGGCAGCAGTATAGGGATTAAGGAGCATGATAGAGACTGATAAGGTGCAGATCACAGCAGTTAAGTGTTTGAAAGCTCTGTTATTAGTGGTTTAAGTCTCTTATAATTTCCCACTAGTGTAGTTAATTTTCTTTGTTACTATGCTGGCTTTGTAGCCCTTTATCGGAATGACTACGGTAGCGCTTCCAGTTCTTTATTGAAGTCGTCAGTGTTGAGTGTATGCGGTGGTATCTGATGGCTCGGCTGGGAATAACCTCTTGCTTGGTATAGGATGGGTGAAAGCTGGGGCTGTGCAGGTAGCTGCATCTGTCTGTGGGTTTTCTGTATACAGATGAGTGATTTTTATGATCGTGTCCAAGAAGTGTCCACATTCAGTAGAAAATCATCAAAGTATTGTGGTGCCATCATTTTGCCGATTGCAGTTCCCATTAACTGAAAGTAGATATAAAAGGTGTGTAGTTTATTGTGTAGTGTGTAAATTGAACCTGTTACTTTTTTTTTTTTTAAAACCTCTTCGTTCTCAGTAAGTAAGATCTTAAACCCTTAAGAACCATGTTTTTTTGAATCTACAGGACCAAAGGAAGTGTTTTTGCTAGGTCTTTCTTGAACCATTATCCCCACACAAATTATATATACATAAAGGTTGCAATGGGTTAGCCGAAACATTGACCACTACTATGTCTAAGCCACAATAAATGAATGATTTATTAGGGTCAAATAAAAATATATAAAAAAGTTGGATTTTTTTACTTAGGTTTTGGGACCCAGGCAATAACTGGTTCTTATTGTTCTCTGTCTCTCTCCAGCTCATGATCACAGTGAGAAGAAGTGAGGCAGAGAACAGAGACAAAGTCTTTGATTACAAGCATTGACTTTGTCATCGGATTGTATCTGTACATGTAATTGGCTACAGAAGCGATCATATGCATGGAGGTGAAATGCTGTAGACGGACATTAGAGGAAGGAAGAAAGAAAGGCAGAGCGCTTTGGGTCCAAAAGAGGGACTGTTACTGTTAATGATTGATACTTGCTTTCACATGAAGGCCATGGAAAATCCTTGCGGATAACAAGGACCATATCTGAAGAGGGAACGGGAATGGCATTTTCTCAGCTCTGGACAAGAGGAAGCCGGTTTGTTAAATATGTTTTTCGTTTACAAGAAATGAGCAGATTACTAAGAGACCTTTCAAAATCTTCTAGAGAAATAGTGTCTGTTATTGGTGCGTTCTTTCTTTACGGTGGTCAGTTGTTCAGTGGATTGACCTGCCCAATGGCACCTTAAAGTCACGTTCTACTACTAAACGTTGTAGTTTTGCAAACAAAGGTATACGTTTCAGTGCTGATATGATTGTTCTCAAGGAAATTATTATCTTGTACATATAAGGCAACTTCTGATCCACTCTTTTATGTATCATTTTCCAGACTCATTCTTTGTGATCACATGCAGGAAAATATGTTAAGTAATGACCTGACTACATTCTTTGTAATACCTGACGTGTAAACCTCATTCTCCATCATGTCCTATTGTTTACTTGTCCCTCTTTTTTTTCCCTCTTTCTACTTCTTAGAATGAAATATTATCTAAACAAAAACCGACAAATAATGGAGTTTTACTCGAGTAAATTATAACTCCATATCCATATACAGAGCGTTTTAACCTCCACCAGTATTTACATGTGCCCTCTATTTCCGCAATTGAAATGGTCTTTCTAAGACGATTGCTATCCATTCCTGTCTCTGCATGAAACCAATCAGAGATTTCTCACTTCGCTCAGAATAAATCATCAGAAACGTCTTGAATTTTTTTTTTTTTATTATTTGTTGGTGAAACAGAAAAAATATATATTATGCCCCTGTGAAGCCACCAAGACTTCAGTCTCCTTGACTTCATATAAAATAATACATTTCCTGCCATTTTTAATAGATATTGGGTTTAGATCTCTTCTGCTTTTGTAAATGTTGGTATCTTTTACCCGCAGTTGCATGTGGCAGAAGAGGGCAACGTCTGGGTATTAAAAAAGTCAGAATGTAGCTTGAAAATATATTTATGATTTAATGGCACCGAGCCATACAGTCAAAAACAGGAGGTAAGAAACTATTCGTTTTTGAATCAAAAACAAAAATTGCAGAGAAAAAAATATAATGGACACTAACAAAAGACCTTGCTTACAGTGTGCTTGGGAAATGCCAGGGCATGTCATAATTATTACAGTAGTAAAGATATTTAAGCACAATAGGGCTGATTGTTACATATATTTTGAGGGATGGTCAACAAAGTTTAAAAGAATATGCATTTATTGTTCACAAGACTATCAATATTTATCCATTAAATATCCAAATGCAAGGACCTGACTCATTTCGAGCATGGCTATTTTTTCTACTAACAGTCGACAATAAAATACATATGTTTTTGGTAGCTCAATAAACATCTTTGCAAAAGAGGGAGAGAAAATAAATGCTGGTTATGTTGTGTGGAAAATAACCTTTTATTGAGGAGTTAGGACTGCTAGCTAAGGCTGTCTCTTCACCAGCTCCATCACCTTCTTCAACCAGAGCATCACCCCCGGGGCTTCAGATCCTTCATCGAGATGCCAAAGGAGCAGACGATATTGAAACCTGAAACTATCCAGGAAGCAGCATGCGGACCCTGAGCGAATGTCGATGGAAAGTTGGCGTCTGGTAAATGGACACCGACAAAGAATGTACCTAGAATATAAAAAAATGTCATACAAACTGACTGAATAAATACTCCAGTTGGCAAGGGATGTGTTAATGGCAGCATTAAAGAAGCAATGTCACATCTGCGGACAGGTGCAGGCTTCTGACATGTTGGCTTGATACTGTTAATGAGCCGTATCGATTAAAAGGTTGGTTTTCCGACACTAACATACCACTAGAGTACTAAAACTGAGTCTGATCATAAAAAAAGATAAAGTGAACCTCAATTATTTTTGAGATGTCGGAATATAAATCCAAGCATTTTTTCTCCATTTTTCAATCTCGGAGGGATTGTGATACAGGGTTAATTTGAGATTAAAAAGATAATTTGAAATATTAAAATGGATTGACATAGGAAACACTAGATTAATATTTTATCATGCAACTTACAATTGTGCAGGCTTTTTCTAATCCTCCAAGTGAGCCAAATATGATAAACAATATATAAACTATTGAACATCTGAGGACGAGAGATACCAATCTAATCAAGTTTGACAGGGCGGTGATCGCGTTTTCATGACAGCGGCTAAAATAAATTGGAATTTTGAGAAACACGGACAGCAGAAAGTTACATGCAGGTTTAAAGCCACTGATGACAATTTATTCATTTTATAGAAATCTGTATAAGGAAGATATGCTATTTTTGAACTATACTCGTGTGTTCAGTAAATGAAATTGAGACATAAAAAAATCCCTTTTCTTTGCTTTTTGAACAATATGCATATGACCAAATATATTGAATACATACAAAATAACGTTATCTCTACAGTACAATTACCTTTAAAGAACAAGGGAGGCTTCAACTAAAAATGCACAGAGTTCGAGTGTACAAGTACTGGATATATCTTAAAGTAGGGTCGGAAAATTGCTAGCCAGGCATCTTCTTTGGGATCGCTCAAGGCCGAAATTAAATCACACTAGGTTTGATCCAGGACATGGCCACCACCCGCCCCGAGAACCTACTTTGATGAGTAAGCTCTGTTCTTCATTCCGCTGGACTTCTGTGCTGAGAGATGGGCCAGTTGCATTGGAGATTTCTTCTTCTTCTTCATATGAACGGTGAAAAATACTAATGTTTATTTGCATTAAGAAGTAAGGTAATTATTGGTTTAACAAAAAAAGAATCTAAGGTCGGTGTAGAGATGTCAATTGTTATGAAATTGGACTTTAATGATATTTTTGATTGAAAATGCACTAAAAAGAAGAATAACAGAAAATTGTTGTGGCTAAAACATTGAAGCTAAAACATTACCCATTTGTATCTTAAAAATATAAACATGGCTTTTGGAAAATGGGTTTTAAAATGTAATTGGGAAAAAATCTGTTTTAATTACCTAATCACGTTATTTAAAGTAATAGAAGTTCCATATTTTTGATAGATCGATAACCTTATTACATGGGTAGCCATTTTCTTAAGCTTATTATTCTAGATTTCTAATGTGATATATATATATATAATATATATATTTATATTATAATTATGACTGTAATATATGTAAAATATATATGAAGTAATCTACGGTGCCTTATAGACATTTAATGAAAAGGTAAGAGGCATTTAGGTACTAAATAATGGTGTTAACTTGAACAGATCCCCCTCACTTTTTTTGTAATACATTTTTGAAAATTGTCACCAAAATTAGAGTGGAGTTTCTTGCTTTGATGTGAAAACATCTTTGGAGTTAACTTATTTAGCCCATGAAGAGGCAAGTAAAATGTCACAGCGAGTATGGTTTTTCCGCTAAATGTTATAATCCGGTATGGCATACGAAATAAGGCATAGTCATCTACTCTTTGGGCAACTGAAGTAAGCAATAATAAAATCTAACCAATGTTCATTTATTCATAATATTTGCAAATTGTGTAGTCAGGTGACCTTTAGAACTACAATCAATGTGCAAGCATTCACATAGATTAAAAATAACAGTTTCATATGTTTGACATCTATAGACATATAGAGCAGGTTGTAACACCTACCCATCCCCCGTATTTTGATAATGTTGACCCTTTTTGTAGATAGGCATTAGTAGCCCTCAGGATAGCACTGGACTATGTTCTAGAATCTATGGTTTCAGATTTAATTTTTCTCAGCCTTGTGGTATGTATTCATTGGCATGGGGTCATGAAAAAGAATGCCCTGAACTTCCAAGTGGAGTCATTTGTGTCTCTCTCCGGCTTTAATTCATATAACGGGGTGCGCCATTTTGTTTTAATTGTATTTATATATAGTGCATTACATCTAGTTCTTTTGATCAAAAGTCCCCAATTGGGATTAAGTTTTCTGTCAGTACCATCATATTATAACGCCTGGTATGCTGGTCCTCCTTATTTCTATAAATATATATGTATAACTAATACTTAAATGTTAAAGTACAAGGTCAGTAAGCCGTTTATGTAATTTTGGCAAGGAAGGGGGTCGCTATTATTAAAAGCTTTGCACTAGACTCATCACCAAATGAAAGTGTCTCTGACTAAAACTTACCAGTTTTTAATTGCAAAATATAAAGTTTCATGCATTCTAAATATTCTGCAATAACCCTTAGATTTTGCTGTCATAATGCTCTCTATTTCATATTGCTTCCAGCAAAGGATATTTGGAACTCCTGATATTTCGGCTTTTTGGCATTAACTTCCATTAGAATTCTTGGCACATTAATGAATGTGACAGGTTATCGCGTGCCAAAATCTCCGGAAGATTATTTACACCCAGTTTAGCAGATGAATATAGTGCCCAATAAAACAAACATTTAACCCCAATTCAATACAGAAAATTAAAACTTTTGTCCAAGTCTAGTAATTCCTGTGTGATTTATCGACATTCAACCATCACACTTATCTTAAAGAATACAGTTCTTCTTACAAAGTGTCCACTTGTATCCAGGTAAAGTGTGATCTAACATGGGCATCCTCAAGATTCTTCCATTGGAGATAATTGAATTGTTAGATCCGTACCTTCTCTTCAGTGATGGATCTACCTCGGGAATTGGCGTAAGCCTCCTCACCGCTGTCCTTGTAGGATATGACATTATATCTAAGTGCTCTCTCCTGTAAGTGTACGTGGTAAATGTGCTGCATATTGTGAAGGCTTTACTCCTTCATTGTCATACCTGGGAACTTCTTCACTCCGACTACCCTTGCGGGACGCGGCCAAGACTTCCTACTGACGTCAGCGGGAAACACCCTCCGGAGGATTCGGGTCTTGAACCGGAGAAACCGTGCTTCACGCGGAGATCTCCAGGTCAAACATGGAGAGTTCCCAGATATGTTGATAGTTGAAATGTGCCCATTGGGGAGATATCTCCTATGTAACTCACCCATGGAGCAGCGGCGCTCTGGGGACTCTTGCTTGACCAAAACAGCAATACATTGTGTCAAATATGGTTAACTTCTGAGAACCTGCATCACGATATAGACATCTTTGTCTGGCTGAAGTCATTTATGTTATGTTAGTCTTTTTTCTACTTTTTTTTACATGATACTTATAATTGTTTTTTACCATTTGTATTTTATTAACATTTTTTTGTAGCTTTTGGTCTATGCGTTTACAAAAAGGTACCTTTCCCCCAACAGGTATTGTTGTTTAAAAAAAAGACATGGACAATGGACCTTCTTCAGACCTTTTCATTGAAGTGTCTTCTTAGATGACTTTGTCCATTAATGATGTAATGTCATTTGGTGACAGAAAATAAATGTCTTTTATTTTTGTTTTGACAAAATCATTACATACCATAATTTCAGAAAAACGAGTTAGGGTTTGTTAAGCTGCCTTTCGAATAGTTGACTCTATACAGTAAAATGCTCATACGTGTAGCCTTTTCGGCTAAAAGGTTATATATTTTCTACCACAATTCTGATAGATAGCACTAATATAACTTCAATAAAGATCACGGATTTGTCAATGTTACAATTTTTTTTTTCTAACCCTGTAAGAAATTCACTGGCTTAGCTAATAAATCGAAAAATGACCAAGTCTTAGAGGTGAAATAAACTTGTTCATTAGATTTTAACAACCAAACAAAATTATACGTGGCGAAGTCTTTCAGGTAGTGGAAGGAATATATGGTAGAAAACAAGTACCAATAATTTTAAATATACAATTTTTTTAGGTTTTCAGTTACTGAATTTCCCACACTTTACTTAAAGAGGAGCTCCAACTGATTTTGTATCAACTATCAGATAAGAACTAAGATTTCAAAAATATTTTCTATTTTTAAGACAATTCTAGTTTTTGGAAAATATTCAGACAGCTGCATATTAGTCATTTGTATGCGCGTTAGCTCTTTAATTTATGACTTCTTATCATTAGGACCAAGAATCAGCTCAGTGTGGTGTTTGAGCAAAATATCCCAAAATATCACACGACTCACAACAATGACAGCTTCCAGGTCTGCGGAAAAGTAGAGGTTTACTGGAACAAAGTGAGATTAATCTGGATTTTACCATTGCTCAAGAAGAAAAAATACTGTTTCATGGTACCCCCCCTTTAATAAATCTCATCAAACTAGATCGTCACACATCAATGTTTGCATATTTTTGATATTCTGTATGAAACTATATGAAAAGAGTGCGTCTAGCAATCATTAATTGGCAATGAAATGAACATTACTTCAAATATTGTTAAACATATTGGGAAGTTCAATATTTGTACTTGTAAAATGTCTGTTAAGGGAAGGCACCTTTCCATGGACTTAAAATTAAGACTCCTAAGCATTGTTTGTTGGCATTGGATGGGGTCAAAAAGAAGGGTTTTTTTAAAATTGTTTTGGGTTTTTTTTTTACACGTTGGATCATTTGTGTGCCATAGGATTAGAGATGAGGGTGGAGGCATAAATGGGCTTCGCTGTTATATAGTAGATGAGGATCACAGGGGGAAATACAGTGAGAGGGGTCCCATATCAGTACCCCTCTAAGCTTAAATTGTCTTGCATCCCACTCCACAAGGATAAAAAAAAAATTACCAACCTTATGTCGCCTTTCCAAACTTTTCCAAAGCTCCTTCTTTGGCAGTAGCAAATAAGTAAGGTGAATATTTAGTCTAGCATGTGTAAGTTTGCTCGCCTCAACTTCCAACTTGCATTGAATTAACTATTTGTAAACTAACCCATACTTGACAAACCCTGTTTTCTCTGGATGCTTAAGAGTTTTCTCTCTGCATCATAAACACAGTCCTCTAGGGGGAAAAAATACTGTGGCTTTATAGAGTTTAATGTGCTTTTGCTCAACATCTGTTATATACTAACATAAGTAACCAAAGACTTAACAATTATGGTCATTTTTTAATGACAACGTGGCATGGCTTCTTTGGGCAAATCCTAATCGTTTAAAATAGGATAAATACGTTCCACCCTGTTGATAATTCGTTCTGCGGTCGTGCCACCGCATAACAATTTACATCGCCCAAAAATCTAGTCCAACAGGCACTTAAAGTTCTTAAACCCAACGTACCCATGAAGACTACAATAGAACTTCAACAAAAGACTGTTATTTGTTAAAAAATAATTTTGATGGATACAGAAAACTGATTAGCATTATTCATAAAATCTGCATCTAAAGATAACAACACAGGAGAACACAGGAGTTTGTGCCGTGCATGAATTAATAGTTTCTGTCTTGGAGGGTTGCAGGTCTCGACCTTCGGTTCTCCAGAAGACAATTATAGCTGGGAAATAACATTAAGCTTTCACCTGAAACTATGCATCAAAGAGAGGCAATTAATTAAGGGCACAACCTGATCTTTTTAAATCGTCTCTAATAAAGACAGCATTTGTTTTCAAAGTTTAGGACTTCATTACATGCCAAACATGATATTAACGGCAGTTAAAGAGAGTTGCAAATGTAATGTTTTGAGCAATTTACATCTTAAGCAACTTCAATAATGTTCTCTCTCTTCTTAAAACCTCTCAGAATACTTTTTCCCCCCCCTTATTTTTCTTAGTTTTATTAGTTTACTTTTTCAGTATACCACGGAATATTATCACAAAAGAAAAAAAAGGGTAAAAATAAGTGTTCCTGGTAGGTTGAGCTATATATATTTTTTGTATAAAGTCTGTCAAAAGTGTATTTTGGTTATTAAAATACGCGACGCATTGTAATTAAAAAAGTGATGGAGAGCTCTCGAAAAGAACAAATCACTTTTGTGTAAAAATTTATTTGCTGAAAATAATCCATTACACTTTAAATCAATAAAAGAAGTGAATAAAAAAAAAATCTCCTTTCATCAGTAAAACTATTCTACTAATATTTACAGGTTTCCCTACCATGAAGTATAGCTTGGTGAAATGTAATGTTTGCTTTCCTACAAAAAAATGCATCAGCACTGCAATCTATACATTTTTAAATTAAACAAGGGTTTTTTTAATTTATTTAAAAAAATGGATAGCACCAAAATTATTAAATCAACCTGTATAGGCAATTCTAGTATATAATCCTTAAAGTTGGATATCATCCTGACATCAATCCGACATCTAAAAAAGATCTTTTACCTGTGTTAGAAGATATTTATCATCTTGTTTTGATCTGTTGAGTGTGATATCATTATGACAACACAATGATATCACAGCATCAGTACAACGTCAAATAAAAAAATGAACATGCCATACAACATCTTTTTTTTTTTAATCATATCTGGTCCTTGGAGTGTAAAATCATGACATAATGACAACATCTAATAATACCTTAAACATCTCGAAGACAATATTTTTAATCTTGTTTTTATCCTTGAAGTGTGACATCATCATTATATCATTTTGTACAGTAAAACCACCCAGTTTTGCTGTACAGCGATTTCCACCTTAGGCCTAATAGGCTTTGTCCTCTATATATGTTACTTTATGTGATTTGTATATATATAATATATATATATCCAATACCTTCTTTTTTATTTTTTCTTCATCCAGTTTATTATCTATGTTGTTTTTAATATATTGAATTTAAAACAGAATAATTAAATGAAGCAAAGATAGATAATAAGCAGGTTTTAGGTAGTGTTTTAATAAAAATTCTACAGGGCAGAAGTATTAATTCAAAGTGATTTTTGGAGCTGTACCTTGGCACTCGGGCAATCTCGTGATGGTAGATCGGGTAAGACTTGCCACCTCATACATTTATTCTCAAAAGGCTTTTTCTGCATACAGAGATGGGGATGTTTTTTGGAGGAAACACATTCATTTCCTCAAGGCTTTTATTATTCATGAGCGTACCTGTTGCAGATGCAAGACTTCTTCTTCATTCTTTGCCTGACATTGTATGGTATTTCGTTGTTTATCATGTTTATCCTAAGTTTAATTTCATGTTTACGTTTTTGTACGTAATGAATTGTTAGAAAAATGTGTTTTTTTTTATGGACCATGATATGCAAATATCACAAATTGTTAGCAAGCTTAGCCACATGTTAAAAAAAATAATACACAAGGAGAATCAAAATGTGGTCGCAACATACATGTAATTGGTAGATTCAGGGACATTTTCTGCAATATTTAGGTATTACAATGTGTTAACGAATGGGTACCATAGAGCTGAAATTGTATTTTTATTTTTCTCCCTATAAGTAGCTCTGGCCAAAAAAGCGAAAATTAGTTCCTGTGGAAGTTACCATGGAAACTTCATATTTTTGACCCCTTTCTTTGTAACTCTTGTAGAAATGCAGATCCCTGTCAGCAATGATTGAAGCTATTGGTTTCAGCTCATTAATGTCACGACACATGCTATGACTATTTACCTGTAGTGCTGCCTGCATTGTAAAATAAACATTTTTTTCACATGACGATAAGTAATGTAATTTCGATTTTTTTTCATGAGATTCCAAAGGGCTGAAAGGGTTTTTTTTGTTTATTTGCTTGTTTTTGTTCACAGCTCCCTCCAAGTATATGTCTAAAATAAATAATAGAAATATAGATTTTGACTGCAGATGAGAACCAGTTAGCCCATCTAGTTTGCCTATTTTTCCTATTTTTAGTTGAGTATTACCGTATTTGCTCTATTGTAAGACAAGGTTTTTTTCCGAGCAAATGCTCCTTCCGGGTGCAGCGGAAGCTGTCTATGTGAATCGCGTAGACGTCTACACGCTGCCCCGGCTACACACCCTGGAGAATCAGAAGCACTGATAAGTTGGGGGGGGCGGGGGAGTGTTAAATGGGGGGGCATAAGGCATTTCTGTAGGCAGAGTGCTCTATGAAGTGCCTTTTAAACCCCCTTAATGTCACTCTGCCTCCAGAAATGCCTTTTAACCCCCTTAATGCCACTCTGCCTCCTGAAATCCCTTATACCTCCCTATATGCCACTCTGCCCCATAATATGCTTTTTAACCCCCTAAATGCCAGAGTGGCATATAGGGGTATAATGCATGTCTGGAGGCAGAGTGGCACATAGGGGGCCAAAAGGCATATCATGGGGTACAGTGGCATATAGGGTTAAAAGGCATATCATGGGGCACAGTGGCATATAGGGGGTATAAGGCATTTCTGGGGCAGAGTGGCAAGCCTGGGGGCAGATGTGCATAACTGGGGGGGCAGGTTGGAAAATAAAAGTAAATAAAAACAGCATATTTTTCTCAATCATAGCTTTATTAAAAAATAGCTTACATAATTTACATGAATTAACATTTACTGGTAAAACGTTTTTCTCATAGGGTCGTCTTATATTCAGACTTTTTCTTCTTTTCCTGAATTAATATTCAGATTTTGGGGGGTCGTCTTATAATCGAGCAACTACGGTAGAACATGTACACACTGCTAATGTTCCCACCCTGGACATTACTTGAAAATAGAAGTCCAAAATGCTTATTTGAAGGAACTTTCATGGCAAACTTCACAGAAAATAGTATGCTACCTGTGTTGCTTTGTCACATAAAAATCTATGCAATAAACAAAAAAAGCAACACGTCCGATTTCCCTTTGCAAATCTACTCATGGTGTAGTAGTGCTCTTTAGAGTATAGAGGGCGCTCTCTGAAACAATACTTTTCCTAGAAGAAAAGCTATAGTGCAGAGTGAGTCTGTTATTGGAGAAAGTTGAAAACAGCTTTTTTTCTGGTGTTTGCTAAGGTCATACAGTCAACATTTTCCATGTTACAGGTTTTGATTAACACTAATGTTTGTGTTGGATAGTTCATACTCGACGCTAAGCAGCATCTCTTTGCTCTGTCTTGAAAAAGGCTTTGCTCAGCCTAAGATTGGGGCAGAGTGGCAAGCCTAAGGGCAGATGTGCTGTTTGCCACCTTTTGTTTTCCCCAGGAAAATATGGAACGCTTCACGAATTTGCGTGTCATCCTTGCGCAGGGGCCATGCTAATCTTCTCTGTATCGTTCCAATTTTAGTATATGTGCTGCCGAAGCAAGCACAGAGTACATGCCTTTTTGTCAGGTATATATATCCCGCTAGGACCCAGGCTTTTCAAGTTAAGGAGAGAAAGCTAGAAGTCCAAAATGTTTCTCTTGAAGGAACCGTCATGGCAAAAATCACAAATAAGAATATGCCACCTGGTGCTTTTTCACATAGAATTCTATACAAGAACCAAAAATATTTGGAAATGGTCACCGCTTCGCATCAAGAAGAGAGCAATAGGTCTGATTTGCATATGCAAATATACTCATGGTGTAGAAGTGCTCTGTGGAGTATAGAGGGCGCTCTCTATGAAACTTTCCTTTTCCTGGTACACCCGATCTGAGTGAGTTTGTTAGTAAGCGGCCGCTGGCATTTGCTAGGCGTGCCAGGAGTCCGACCCTTGGTGAAATCTGAATACGGATAATACGGGGACATTTTAATGTTAGTTTTCCCATGGTTTGAGACCGATCGATAACTATTTATGTAGCAGCGTTTTATGCATTTTATTTCCACACACTAATAAACTCTAATTTATTAACCCATTTGCTGCTTCTACAAACATTATTGGTAAGAAACGGGGGGGGGATTTGTGGATTTTGGAGTATTTTAGTGACTGTCCATGATAGAGAGGGACACTTGGGAGGTATGCTGGCTGCAGGATGCGGTAATTGCTGTGGTCAGCAGCCGTACACCGGACGGTAGTTCGGGTTTACTATCAGCTCGTAGGGATTTGGGGCATTTCACAGCCTCACGCATCTAGTGATTGCTGTGCCGGTATCCGGGTGTTTCGTAACCCTACCGGAAAGGCTGGTAACGATCAGCCGCATCTTATGTAACACAGAATGCGTCTCGTTACAGCATCAAAAGGGTGTTCCGGCTCCCAGCTATTTAACCCCTGCTCAGTGTGCCAGACACTGGGCGGGGTCAGTGAGTGTATGGGCTCGGCGATGATCATTCTGATTGGTGGATGGCTGGACGCTGTGCCAGCATGAGTAGGCAACTTGGCCGCGGATTCGGGAGTGTACACAACAGATCGGCAGGGAGTGAGGGTGACAGCCGTGTTGCTGAGTGGACTCCTTCCAGGTGAGTACCCTAATGCCAGCATCAGTACCTGGATCACTAATAATACATACCTCCCAAGTGTCCCTCTTTTAGTCCCAAATACCCCTGTCCCTGCTCCAATGTCCCTGTTTCCTGAGTTCAGGGTGTTTACTGTGTATGAGTGCATCACAGTGTTAAATCCACCTGTGTAAAATACGGTAAGTCGTTCTTCTAATTCATCTTGAATTTTTAAAACATGCTGTCAAAGTCACATAAATAGTCTTAGTAAAATCATGGCTCCTATTAATTCTAACTATCCCCCTCTAAAAGTGACCCTCTGTGGTCTGATAATACATCACGCTATAAACCATATATGTGTCATATTTCATCTAATGACGTCTAATGAAAGCAGGGCTGGCAGCCCGTAACCAGGTGTACACTTTTTATTAATAATGATCCGGGAACGTAAGGCTCGTTACTTAACTGTTTCATAAACATAGAAACACAAAACTTGGCAGCGGATCTGAATGCCCATCTTTTTCCTGCAATAAATATATCTGCTTAAAATAGAAAACACTTCTGTCATTCAAAATCATATATTCCGTGCATGTAGTAATAAAATATTGAAATAATTTATTCAACTAATCGAGAACTAGTACAAGGACCTTAAGTTACTTCAAATTCTGTTACCAAAATATATTCAATTTAAAGGGACGTGCAATGCACCGTATGGGCTTTAATTTTCCTGGTGCCATCGTTGGCGGGTTGAGTATGCTTCTGTTTTCTTAAAAGGGGCTCCAATGCAAAAAGTACCTTACTACACAATAGAATTCTGTTCCCTAAGGCACGTATTCAAAAAACACCCGTGATCTCAATAATTACTTAATTCGAACAAACCTTTTAGTGTTGGTGAAATGATTCTGTGTGAATCGCTTTGGCCGTTTTCCAAATTGGACTTGCACTAATTTGTCATTAAACCAAAAAGCTCTTATCAGTTAGCAAAACATTTGTGGCAAAGACAAGCCGCTGGTTCTTGAAGAATCTTTGAAATTAAGGAAGTAATGATATTGACTCGAAGGTTTCGTGAGTGGGTAAGTTTGATCCGAGTGGAATAGATCACGGTTAAGTGCGTAGATAAAAGGGGCACTCCAGCCATTGTATGCACATTAATGCATGTGATCTCTTGTTGGTCTCTTTAAATGTTTGTGTTTCCCCCATTACAAATACATGGGGGGATTCTGCAGACTCCCCTTAGATATGCTGCTTGGCATATGGGAGATGTGTTTGGCAGAGTCACTGCTTGCTTGCTTAACTAACGACTACCTATTTCCTAAGAGAAGGCAGGCAGCGGAGCGTCCATTCGTGCCATACCAGGACATGAACCAGGAACCCTTAGGGATCGTAACGCAACAGAAATGTCCAAGAATCCATCTGTGTGGGGACTAATTATTTTTAAATAAAATCTAAACATTAAACCATGGTCGTTCCTTTAAGACATTCTTTATTCCAGCCAATTTACTGAGTTAGAGCTGACCACAAAATCTTACTCCTTACAATGCTTTTTGTGGGTACCTAAACGCAGAAGTAAATCTTGCCATTAATTTACCAAAGTTAACCGATAAGTAGTACCAAAGGTATTTGGGGGTCTGGTTTGGCAGCCTGGCTTTTTTTATCGTTTATGAAGACCCGTCAAGGATACAGATCTCAGAGAAGTTCTTTTACCGGTTGTTGCCTATATTCATGAATCATAGAAACCAGGCTTTGAGACGGGGGTTGGGAAATCGCCACCTTTCCTGCTGATTACACTGTTTAATTTTTCAGGTGGAAAGAAGACAGAAGTCTTTGTATAGGTTAGTGCTGGGTGAAAGGACTAAGGGAAAGGTGAGAAGCCTTCGCTAATGGATATATAGCAGCTGCGGCCTGGGCGTACTCCCGGTGGAGTTAATGTGATAGCGTATTACAAAAGGTCATGTATAGTTTCGGTATTAACATCTAATCAATGGTGTACTGATACTGAATACCGCTGGTCGGCATTGGTCCGGCTTGCATGTGTCTTCAGTGGCCGAGTCGAGGGTCTTGGTCATCGACAGCTCTGTGCTGCACCCCCAGATATCCAGACTGCATCTAATATTGAATACATTTTATATTGTGTGTGTGTGTGTGTGTGTGTCCGTGTGTGTCCACCAAAGGGAAACATTACAAACAGAAGAACCAGACGGTCCACAGAGACTCGGCACATTCACACTAATATCAGGTACTGGAGAAGCAGTCGGGTTGTCTTCCTTTTATTGATGTTCCGGTAATACTGTTCAATTCCATAGGCAGAGGCATCTGTCTTATAGCAGGCAGCAATGCAGGTATGGGCGTTCACAGAAATGTTTCCAAAGGGGAGGAAAAAGTATTAGCTCTATCCTAGGGTTGGGTTATAGGCTAGAACTACTGGTGGTCTTTATGAGGGCTGGCCTAAGGGTTTCATATTATTATTTTTTTTCTGTACAGTTCCTGACCAAGAAACACAGAATGGAGGAGGGGATATTCACTTATGAGTTGTGCAAAGAATCGGATATGAAAGATGGCGAGTAAGTACTGGTTTAAATGGCCATCTGCAGACTTATTGCTGTGGAGATGAAGCCATAACTAATGTGAGAAAATCTGTCTCCCCACTGCCATTCCATAATTCGGCCATTTTTTTATGGTTTGCATCCGTTGCATTTGGCATCCACATCCATCACCAAGGGGGGGGAGGGGGGTTGTGTGTGTGTGTGTGTATACACACTTCAGATTCTTGGTTTACATAATCTAGAAAAGGCTATTTGTTCAGTCTGCTGTTAGCATTTAGCAGATAACTTTGTTATGGAAACGCATTTACCTTTCAAAGATTATGGACTTTTGTGAATCAATAAAAATAAAAATCCAATGATTCAAAAAATATATTATTTTTATTGTTTTATATCGCACCATCTTTAAAGAGTAGTTGCATTTTAAATTTTATACAGTATGTATTTTGCAACTCTTATACATACATACGTACATACATACATACATACATACATACGTACATGTATCTGGTGGTGTTTAGCTATCTGCTGTAGCAAAGAATAAAAAAAGCTTTAAAGTTTTAAAAGTTCAGAGACTTGTCAAAAACAAATAAAATATTTGATTATTTAAGTGTTTATATATATTACGCCCAAAGGCATGACTGTGTATTCACGGAAATCTCTACTCTCGTCTTTGCTTGCAGGATGCGGGAGTTTGAGGTTCACGGATACCCTGTTCTTGTAGTTAGGAGTAACGGAGCTTTCAGTGCTGTGGGCAGCAAGTGTTCTCATTATGGAGCACCACTAAGTAAAGGTATTTTACCCATCAGCTTTTGGTAAATAAAGTATTTTATGTCAACAAAATGTTTTACAACGCTGGTCAACATTCTCCTTTCTGTTTGATGGACAGTACTCCTTTCTGTATTATGGACCATAGGATTTATTAATAGTATGGTCAACATTTCTAACTACAGCACCTCTTCTAAATACAATGCCAAAGTAAAGCTATAAATAGTCATTTATTGGTGGCCCAGGGCAAGCAGATACAATGAAATGGAAGTGCTGGTACTATTCTGTTGTGGGTTATTGCAGGTGTCCTGGAGGGTGATAGAGTTCGATGCCCTTGGCATGGTGCCTGCTTCAATGTCAAGACAGGAGACATTGAAGAATATCCTGGACTTGATAGTCTACCCTGTTTCAAGGTAACAGTCTATTTCTTCACTAAAGCCAACCCATGTCACATAATATATAATAATGAAATACGCGTTAATTACGCAAGGAAGTATTGTGTTCTGCATGAAGAACGATGCACGTATCATTTCTTTTAATTATGGCGTATTCTACTGACTAGCTCAAGTTAGAACAGTTTACGCATGAGTCTGCGCCTGAAGCACAGCCCAAGGGAGATTTATGTTAAAGACAGATGAGGATTACAGTTAATATGCTTAGTTTAGCATCTTGTCTCCCATAATTGGCTGCTTGAAATTATGTTTCCTATAAATAAATATACAAAATAGAGGAGCGCACAACCCAAAACGCATAACAGGCATTCAGATCTGCTGCTAGACTAGTAATGAGCAAGTACACAAAACCAGAATTCAGTGCATACCCCGTGAACACCATTCTAAAAACACATATCTAAGGCATGAATGGGACGTGAAGCCCTGTACCCTGACTGGATACTCCTGCCAAACGTTGCTTCCTCCTGCCGGGGAACCAAGAATTAACCCCTTCAGCGCCATACAAAACCAGCGATGTAGAGAGAAGGGGGGACGTCGCTGCACTGGAGCCGCGCTGGCACTTTGGGTAGCCGAAGCTTAGCTACACGGTGTGGCTATTGTTCTGAAAAGGGCAATAAAGGATCATAGCAGCCCACCCCAAGCATCAGACATCACTCACCTTGAGGTGAAAACAGGACTTGGTTTATTTGGAAACACAGGGGTATTTAAACAGTAAGGGGGTAGTTTACATACAAAATACACAGCTAGCCACACAAAGATCTCCATCAGGTCCTCCTTTGCAAATGGCTCAGCATCTGCACTCAGCTCTCCTCAGCCCCGTAGGGGGTCGCTATTGTATCTGTGGGGAGGATAGTAAACACGAGAGGTTCCCTGACTTCTGGCTGCAACCTGCTGGATATCAGATCTAGGTACATATACTGGCCATGGAGGTCTCTGTCCTGTAAGTCCTGACCCGATGGAGAGTTCCACCACCCATAAACCCCCTCCCAAAATGCAGGTGCCACAAATCTGTGTCCGAGCTCCAGTCTTTAGAGTCTCTTGTACTTGGGGAAACCTGGCACTCCACACCAGGGCCCATAGTCTGTAGGAATGAAGCTGGCACTCAGTCCCCTCGAGGAGCCCATGGCACAGAGGCTTCCGTGACCATAAATATTGGAGATTCCATCACACTACATGGCCATATATTGCCCAACCCGTCGCTATGGCAAAGTACCCCAAGTTTTCACTTAGCCAGCGGCGGAGCTGACTGATAGTAATTGTATTGCGAGATATGTTTAGCTGAACACATACCCTACATAGACCATGGCTGAGAGGCAGGGGAAGAATCGCCCCATGCATTTGCTAGAAGAACACCATGGAAAGGGACATGTTCAGTTGTTATATACATTGAGGTGCATATAAAAGCTGGAGTGTCCCTTCAGAATTGGCAGAAACAGATCATTATGTTATATTTGGGGGAAATTTCACTGGAATATCATTACATTACATTTATTTATAAAGCGCCGACAGATTCCACAGCGCTGTTACAGTCAGTAGAACAATTTAGAATCGCATACAATAACAAACTGGTGCAAAGGAGAAGAGGGCCCTGCTCTTGCGAGCTTACAATCTAGTCTGTGGTTGAGGGGGAAGTGAGACGATAGGAGAGGACGGCTTGGGTATCCTTGTTTAAAATTTGAAGCAGAAATGTGATTAGCACATTCTGGGACAGGTATATGGTATGTAAAGATGGCAGACAGAGGATGCATAGATCAAAACTAATAGGAAACATTTACAAAAAAAAATGTGATGTACGTACAGACAAAACTATGCATTCATTAAGTCACCACTGGGACCTCTCCACCGCACTCAGTTCAAATTTTTTTTTTTAATGATACTTGACTATTATAAAAAAAAAAATGGCAATGCACCCTAAACTGAAAAAAATGAAGATTATATCCTGACTCCTTTCAATAACGATTGTATTATATGATGAAGAGAACTGCACACTTAAATAGCCATATATACATTTTCTTGTCGTCTAGCTATTTAGCACACAATATTATTGGGTTACTAGGCTTGACTTGTCATTTGGGCTAGAAGTTACCTACCCCCCTCCTATAAGTACATGAATAGGGTCACAAGTACATGTGATTTTAGTGCACTGGGCCACAGGAAACCTGTTTAAGGCATACTAATACTTATATCATTATAATGTTTTAACAAACTGGTTTTTATCTCTCTCTCCACAGGTGACGGTGGAGAAAGGCGCAGTGTGCATTGTCACTAGCGAGCAGGTAAAGCCTGCAGCCTATTACTGGAGGTGTCAGTGAATCGTAGTATTACATTATATTTATTTATATAGCGCCAGCGGATTCTGTAGCATTGTTACTTCAGCGAAAACAGTCGGTGAAATAATTTTAAGAGGGCCCTGCTCTTGTGAGCTTACAGTCTAGTCGATGGTTGAGGGGGAAGTGAAACAATAGAAGACGACTGCTTGGACAGGGATGAGTCGATTGAGTCAGGAAATCCTGAATACGGGAGTGAGAAGAGGTAATGACGGAAGAAGAGAGAGATACAGGTTGTGAGAGGAATGAAGAGGACGGTTAGGGGTGTATTTGGATAAGAGGGTAGAGTGTGATCCACGCCTAGTTTTCTTTTCTCACATCAAAGCATTTGCCTCAAGGCTTCCATATAAATAAATTAGTTGGAGCGCCATGTCCCCTGTTTAGAGCTTGGCTTGTGTGTTGCAGGCGCTGCAGACCGTGAAAAGGGTGAAATGCATGAGCAGGCGCTCCGCTGGGGATAGAAGCACTGCCGCTCTTATTGGAACAGGTAAAAAAGAAGTTACAAGGGATAAACATAGGGCCAAACGTTGCAGCTGAGCTGCGTTAAATGTTTTCATAGTGAATCCACAAATACCATATCGTATAAACATTGCCACCACTGTCAACCATTAAACAGATCCGTATTTTTTCCAAGAAAGGTGGCAGCCCTGATCATTTAGATTTCGAATACTTGTTCTCCCGGTTCTGTTGCTGTGAATTCAGGGAATGTGGATTGTGCCATCTCTTTTTACTCGTGGCTGTTATGTCCCTGCAGGCCCCGCTGCGCTGGTGTGTGCTGAAACTCTCCGGCAGGAAGGGTACACGGGCAGGATTGTAATGGTGACGAGAGAGAAGCACATCCCCTACGACAGGACAAAGCTCAGCAAGGTCTGTGCCCGAGGAAATGACCAAGATGGCTGCAATGGGGCTTCACCATCTAATATATATATATATATTTGTAAAATAATGGGAGCTATTCACAAAAAGGGGGTTGTCAGCAGAGTTGAAGATTTCCCAGTGTCGTATTTATTGCCTTCCATGCCGCCATTCCATCCATTCTGCATCTTGAGGATGAGCTCTGCCAGATGCAAACTATCAATTGAGGCAGTGTTGATCTCACCTTTAACCACCCCATAGAGCAGTGGCCCTCCAGCCTGATCTCCAGGTGGCCCATTGGCTCCTTGTGAGGCTGAGGGGCTCCTGGCCCCTGGACATGGCTCCCTAGGCCTAGTTGACCTAGTGTAGAATACACCACTATCATTATGCATCACAAGAAAGGCTGAGCGGGCTCAGGCGAATGTATTTGTATTTACTTAAAAAAATATTTCACACAACCTCCTCCTTAGTTAACAATAAAAGTCACCAGTGCACTCACACTGGAGTGGATAGTGGGGCTCCAACCTCACTTGCCAGTGCATGTACAGGAAAAGAAATCCGGAGCACAAACGTGAGCCTTCTCTCCCTCGCCAGAATGTCCACCAAATGATTTGCACCGTTTAATCTCAAGACATCGCAAAAAGGGGTAAACAGAAAACATATTTTGTTTGGCAGAGTGTGATGGGAGTAGTAGTCTCTCAGTAGTTGCATTGCTATCCTCAGCTGCATCTTATTACAGGAATACCCTGATTATTTGTAGCAACCGTGGAAAGACAGTTTAATAGGATTACTTTTAATTAGCCACTCTATGAAATC
>VKOC01006536.1:0-10533 GCA_009364415.1 Spea multiplicata
TATATATAATATTATAATGAACTATTAAATTATAGATTCTATTAAATTATAATTTATAAATTCTATTTAATTTATTTAAGCAGGACAGGCAATAGGCACTAGTGCCAGCCCAGGGCAAGGGCACCCCAGTGCCACTGAGGCACTGGGTGCACTGTCAACTCAACAGCACTTACACTAAAGTTGATGACAAATTAAATTAAAAAAAATTAAATTAATCAAATTATTATTATTAATTAAGTAGCACTGAAGTGAGGATGAAGTACACTGTGAGAAATGGCAGGCTAAGGCTTACCAGTCTCACACAGAACAGAACAATCTCTCTCTGTAACGCTCGGATGCAGCACAGCAGTGTTGCCAAAGCAGTCATAGCGAAAAATGAATGGATCTCTCAGGCAAGCTCTGGTCTTATAAAGGCGCCTTCAGAATTCAAAAAACAGCAGCACAGGCATTGGACGAGACCCTTAGCGTGACGTCACAAGAGTGAGCTGATTGGACAGACGAGGATCAGCTCACTCCTGTTTGAAATTTTGGCGGTTGCGCGGCAAAAACGAAGACGATCACGAAGAATCTTCGATTCTTCGTGGTTGTGAGTCTTCGTCTTCGCCTACGGTTTGCCGGCACTGTATTCTGTTCTACGTTCCTTTGAACGAACAAAAAAACGGCCTCTTCGTGCTCGTTTTCATTTTCGCCCGAAGACGAATGCACAAGTCTACTAATTAGTACACCAGGGTAACAGAGTATGGGCTCATGCCCAACACCTAAGTAAGGCCAGTTGGTTGAAAGGGGAGGAGTGCAAACCAGTGGTAGCAAAATAATATCACAGCCCACTTGGGTAGTTGGATCAGAGATGGCTTATCCTCCTATTTTACAAATAAGTAGCCCTATAAGCCCACTGGACAAAAATCCTGACAAGTCTTCCAGCCTCACTACGCAAATAAGACGATGAGATTCCTACCATTTGTATGTGGGGAATAATTACAAAGGTACCCCTGCTTGAAACAAAAAAGTGATATTTTCTTTTCTGTAAAAATGACAATGCATTTCTATAAAGTATAATTCTCATCATGAAAATGAGAACAATTTGTGAGTTTTCGTTGGTACAAAATCTCAAATTCTCTCATTTTCGTAAATCCCCTGTTGTTATTCACAATCACTACATTACATTTATTTATATAGCGCCAGCATATTCCGAATAAATCACTTCCAAATGACAGTTTATGAGTATTACTTGACCAGTACAGTATAATAGCCGATCCTTAGTCTTTATTGGTTTTCTTATTCCACACTGTTCAGTTTGATAATTCAATTCTTTAAAGCTCTGTATTTCACATTTCCTATAAAGAGATATTACATTAATCCACCTTTTTCATTGCTTAATACTTCTTTTTTGTGACCCTATAGCTTGTGTAAGTTTGATTATAACAGCTCCTGTAAAATGGAAAACTTTAAGATAGGGCAATTTATAGCATGGATTTAATCAAAACCTCAGCGCATAAAATAAAACGGAGGCCATAGTTTATATTTATTGCTCAGGGATAAAGATGTTCTTTTCTGCCTCCTGCACATGTATCATAACCCACCCAAGTGTCAGCATCAAAGCACAAAGTGTGAGGCAAAATAGTATGTGCTTCCTGATCAGTGTCCTCAACTTAAATTTATATTAAAGGGAACATACTATCAAAAGTGTGTGTGCAATCAACCTGATGCTTAAGCAAAGCCAATAGTGTATAGAGCAAACAAAATAATGTGTAATATAGATAATTCAATTGCAGATGTGATATCACCAATCTCAGGTGTGGTGGGCAGTATTGCTGGGCTTTCATGGAGCAAAAAAAATTATACATTAAATACCAACAATGCATTCTGTCAGCCTAAGCCTAAGGTAGCATGTCCAAGGTGCAGTCCCCCTGCCGCAAACTTAAAACATTACATCAAGACAACATTACCTCCATAGACGCCATCAAAAGGCGCTGTGTACCTTAACAGATGGAGCACCAGGATATGATGTCATATTCTAGTGCACTGCAGTGATGATGGCAGACGCAGAAGGGGCGTCAAATAAAAATCATCTTTAGCTATTACATATTAAGTTAGCATGATTGGATAATGTAGCTATGTTGTAACAGCACAAACATGGCATATGAATACATTATATGTGTGTGTTTTTTTTAACAACATATTCCATTATTACATTTTATTTGCATCTATTAGATTATGATAGCTATGTTATTAGTACGCTAATTAACTGTGTTAATTCAACATCTGTCATCTGCATATGTCCATTTTAAATACCCTTTCACTGGCTTACAATGTCTGTTATCTTTATGTGAAGAAACCTTGATCTGGGGTAGTACAAAGTACACAGTGGTGGTCTATTTGTAATGCTTTATTGAAGAATATCTCAGTTGCCTGTCAATCCTGTAATTATGCACAATTTAGCATAAATACATTTGCCCATTGTGATTAATTATGCCTATGATTAACTATTCCCTACATGTAATTAGTAAAAGGTTAGTCTACTATTATCTCTTTAGCAAAAGATCAAGCAAGCTTGAGGAGTCCACCATAATAATGTAAAATGCAAAAGTTCTTTGAAGATTTCAAATTAGCAGGGTCTGAAAAATAGTATGCCGATTACCATATTATTCTGCTGGAGGACCGGCATTCAGGGACTGTATGATTTTCTCACATGACAATTATTAAAGTTATTTTTAAGGCAATATATAGTTTTGATATTATCATCTTTAGCATTAAAATTTACTTTAGATTTTACTATAATTGAGAAGAGAAGCAAAAGGGGTGACATAATATTGAAAAAGCATGTATAGAAAAGGTCTCATTGAGTGATGCATGAACAGACCTGGGACAATTGAGCCCATACCCGCTTGCATAATGCTCATACCTCAATCTTCTTATTTACCCCAAGGCACAGAGCAGTGCTAGATTTGGACATGGCATGAGTAGGGAAGGTGAAAGCTTTTCCTAAGGCTGCAAACCACAGCATGCACCAAGGGAAATTATTATTTTGAGTTTATGAAGTATGGTTATTACAAAAGACATGAGCGTGTCATAAAAAAGATTTATTGTGGGCTCTAATGAAGATACTATACTTGAATTTATATACTAATGTTCTATCACAAAACTGGAGAAACATCAAGGATTGTTATATCCATAAAGGTTACTACTTTATAATACTTGTTAGTATTCAGGTCTTCTGAAAAACCATCAGAATGAATGATCAAAACAAAGTGTATTTGAAAAATGGAAAAGAATTATATTCATATTTTATTGCTTAATATACAGACTTCTTTCCTGAGCCTGTCATCTTTTAGGGAAGCCTTATAAGACTGATCCTGAAGAACCACAGACCATGCAGTTTTTTTGTTTCAAGCTATATATTGAGTGACAATGTGAATGGGAGAGTTGTGGAAGGAAGGTATTTAGGACTCAAAATCCTCTATAGTCTTTACCTTCACACCTCCTCCCAATTTGCTGGTGCAAGTTGGTTAATCCTAGATTGCAGGGGTTGTTCGTCTTGGTAACATGGCCATATAGTGTGCCTTACATACAGTATATGTTTTTGAATAGTATTTGCTGGGTATGTGCTGATTCTTTGCTGTGTTTTGTATAAATTATATATTGGTCATTTTTAGCAGCAACCAATGAATCTGAATTGTATGACATTTATGTTCCTTAGGCTATGCTCCCCTTTATGTACATATTTCTTGTTAAGCATATTTGAAGGTCCTGACCAAACCTTAGGTTTAACCGCTTAAGGACCAGGCTGTTTTTTTTCTTCTTTCTTTTTGTACCCTTCATGACCAAGGATGTTTTAACATGTTTGCTGAGCTTGTGTTTAGTTGTACTTTTCTTCTCAAGTTACATTGTTTTCTTATCACCTAATTTCCTATAAAAAATAAATCAAACATGGTAAATAATTAAACACATTTTTCTGACTAAATTAATTCTAATATTTGTCCTGAGTTTAGAAATAACCAATGTTTTTTGGGGGTTTTTTTGCAAGTTATATGGCAATAAGTACAAGTAACATTTTGCTATTTCAAAACTATTTTGAAATCTAGTAATCCTATCTCCATGTCCTACTTGGGACATCTTTGAAGCCGTCCAATTCAGTTTACCCTCATCAAACCTAGATACCTCAGAGTATTTCAAATGCTGGTGTTTTAACTCTTTCCATGCACTAATTGTACTACAAGGCGTTGTCAAAGTTTATGGTAGGAATTTATTTTGTGTTTTTTCCCCCTACACAAAATTGTATTTCAGGTATAAATGTACTGTTCCTGGTATAGGTCACTGCTAAACACACCAATTTGTGTTCAGCAACATCTACTGAGTATAGTGATAGCACCCATGCATTGGTTTTTCAGATTTTTGGGGTCTAAATTGGAATATATGCAATTTTCAAGTTAGATGTCATCATATTACAGCCCTTAACTGGATGTTGGAGTCCAGAGTGCAGGAGTGTAAGAACGCAATGATAGAAACACACTTCAGAAATGACACAAGTGGAATGTTTGGTTATAGGTATATTACACAAAGCAAAGCAGACATCTCACCATAAGCAGCAAAGCAGGAGGCATATCATGTATACAGTATACTGGGGAGTATGAGGGTAGAAAGGTCCAGGTAAGTATTCAAAAGGGTCTGGGACAGGGAGCAAGCAAAAAGGGGAAATCCAGTAGGCAGTCCAGGTGAAACAGGTAACAGGCTGGCAAAAGGGTAAATCCAAAAGGCAGTCCAGGTCAAAAAGGTAACAGACAGGCAGGTAAATCCAACAGACAAATCCAGCGTCTGGCATGAACTATGGCTCCAAAGAACTTAATGAACTCACACCACTGTTACTGACAGGCAGGGATATAAAGCCTGCTCATTAGATCAGGTGTGAGTTGTCTAGGCTTCAGGTGAGGGAGGCAGGGTAATGGTATAACCAAACACAGCACATTAATTATATACATGGTACCATGCATACATGGTACAGGATGCCACAAAGGACAGGCAACAAGGCAAGGAACACAGGGATGGAGTGAGTAGCTGAGATGTATAATGGAAAGGTACATAAAATACAGATAGAAATAAACAGGACAGCTGTGGAGAGGAGTTCAACTCCAGGCAGACCACTTAAAGGGGCGGCCACGTCTGGCAGTTTGCAGGGCTGGGGCTGAACCCTGACATTAGAATTTTATCAGCTGGTCAAGGGCACTGCCATGCTGCGAAAGGCAAAATCTCTAACAAGGGCACGTGTGCGTCCTGGTGTGGGTTTTCGATGGCGCTGAATGCCTTTCTATCAATGCATTTCAGCAACACTGTTTAAGCTCTTTTAAATCAGGTGTCCACCGCCATACTGTATATGAGGGACATTAACTCCCCAGGAAGGGTCCACGTGGGGTCCCTGCTACAGATTTCAGTGTTGCTGAATGCCTCAACATTGGAGCATCCAGCAACACAGTTTAGGCGAAGAAAGCGACCTTTGATCACTTTCTAAACTTACTTAATGCCACCATGTGGGCACGATATGGCAAGTCATTGGTCATTAAGAGGTTAAGCACCCCACTTGCCTCATTAATGGTGTCCAGAGAAGGCTTTAAGTTGCTTGAGAGTCTCACTGGGTTATAATGCAATGCAGTACCTTGGTTGAGTTTTTTTCTAGATTACTTGAATTACTAAGAAACTAATTGTTTGGAATCTGTGCACAATTCAAATAAACCTGCACTTTTGTATTATAAGAGACTTTTGTCCTGTACATATTACCCTAGAGGACTGTGCTTTCTGTCCATAGAAGGAACAGCCCGCTGACTTGCAAGATCACAGGTATCTATGCTACATTTTACATTGGACAAATAGTTATGAGTTCAGAGCTAAGCAGCCTTTTATTGCTACATCACACTTGAAGAAAATGAGAGTACCTTATCACTGTTATTGTTAAATGATCATTTTGGCATTTGCTTTTTATGCCTTTCTGACAAATGAAATGCAAAGATGTTTCCAGAGCACATCAGAAAATGCTTTAATGTTTTATTTACACTGTCTTAACATAAATTCACTAGTTTAGCTACAACACTCACAGCTTTTAGAGAGTGTATATATATATATATATATTATATATATATATATATATATATTGTGAGCTGGGATCATATAGCCACACAGTCTGAGCCCTAACTAACAGTTTAAACTGACTATAGTTGGATGGCTTACCCGGTACCGACAAAACAAGATGTAGCACAGATTGTAGATGGAAGACATCAGTATCTTTCCCTGCAACCAAACTAGAAGTGAATGTGCAGTCGTCAGCAAGCATCAGGCTTCAGTGAGCATTGGACATCGGTGAGCAAAACGAGAACCCCAGACTGTTTTAGAAATTCCTGGGTTCTCAGGATGACACATCTCACTTCATACACTGTTTTATGACATGAATAATATTGGATGTTACATAAATCCTAAAATTTTGGCTTGCGGTCCTGGAGGACAGAGTTTGAATTTAAATTCTGTTTATTTAAGATACAAACCAAGTTGTCACAACATGTAAGCAGATTACTGGTAACTAATATTCAACTGTTTATTATTGTGGTGTCACCAATTACTTGATATATGGAAGTATCTGCTGATATACTGATGTACACAGTAGGAGCACATCATACTTGCTTCGTTCAGTTATTAAAGTGTAATTGGTACGATTTGCCAATGTTCACCAGGCACTCAAATGCACAATCGTAAATTAAGAAAGGAAGGGGAAAAGGCGGCAGCTGCTGTACACCAGACAGTTTAGGGCATTAATGCCTGGTAGACAGCGAGCAGAGGGGAAAATAAGGGAATAGCGTATTGATCTGCCTCATAATGATTGAAAGTTCCTTTACACAAACATTAGCTACAAAAATAATGTTGTACATCATTCTGTCCGTTTTCAAATGATTGTAGTTTTTAACTTTTCACTGACATGCACACGCTGAATTGTAGGGATTTAAATAAATGGGTTATTCCAACTGGGGATATCATTAATATTAATGTGAAGACCAATACAGCTATAAATACTTAAAAAAGATAAAAATGAATATAGTAGCCTCTTAAGCATCAGAGTAGAAAGGGGTAATATATCCCTAAGGACCCTGGAAAAGCACCAAAATGATAAAAGACTGAACAACACACACACACACACAAGATCACCTGGGTATATGTAGCTAATGAACAAAAGGTTCCTGGATACTAAAGAAGATAAATGGTACAAGTGTCAACCTGCTACTGTTAAATCATTGAAAATATTGAAAAACACTAACAGAGGCTATGTCTCAGGGATGATTTTCACCAAGGTTATGCCAGGTAAATAACTGTTTTTTTTTTTTATTTTAGAGGGGGAACACTTGCGCAATCACAATCATTGATCCCAGAATGTTGGTGATCAGGATCTTGTACCAGCATGCTAGCCAACTAATATTTCAATAAACTTGCTGGAAGCATGCTGCCAATTCTATTTTTTACATCTGTTAACATGTTAGCAAACAGTCTAATTAAGCTTTCTGCTCCAGGGATCAATCACTGCCTAAAGGCAGATATTGGATGTTGTTTTTCTTTCTATTATAGTTGGCTAGGCTGCTAATGATCTATGACTAATAATGTATTATTTTCTCTTTTTTTTATCAAATGTTTATTTATTAAATATTTTCCTTATAAAAAAAGAGAAAAAAAAACTGAATAAAGAATACAGAAGAGTCATAACACATTGCACATAGTATACAGATAAATTTACACAATTTATTAAATGTTATGTATTTAATTTATCTCTAGAAAAAAAAAGAAGCCGAGGGTAACAATATTACTTATGGTATATTTAAACGTTATTTATTTTTAGGATTCAGTCCTCATATATTGCTATTGTTCTATAGTGAGTTTGACTAGCCCAACCTAATCCCTTTTCCATTTGTAATTGGAATAATAATTGATTTTTAACTTGTATCCATAGAAAATCATGATCATTTATCCAATATCCAGCAATCAGAATTTTTGCAGCAGCTAGGACATAAATTAATAAAATTTTCTTTTCCATGGATAGGTTAGGTGGGAGTAAGTGAAGAAGAGCAATATCAGGAGATTTGTTTATCCTACATTTAGCAAGTTTTGTAAATACATCAAAGACCATATCCCACAACTGGCTAACCACACTGCATGACCACCATACATGAATATAATCACCTTTCTCTCTAGCACATCTCCAACACAACTCTGATACACCAGGAAACATTAACCGTAATCTTGAAGGAGTCAGATACCAATAATTTAAGACTTTAAAATAATTCTCTCTAATTGAGATTGAATGTATAATATTATGAGTTAAAGATATTGCCTTTAGCCAGTTTTTTTTTATAATGTCCGAGTTTCTTTAGACCATCTAGAGATAGTATTGGTGAAGTCTACTTCATCTAACTTTTTATTACTTCATGTGTTTTTGTCAATGTATTCTTGGATTCTTTCCCATTGAATATATGGCCTAATTTAAGTTGAATGACAGGATCATCTTTATAAAGTGCATGTCTTAGAAATTTTTTCATCCTTAAATAAGAGAATACCTCAGTGGGTGGTAAACAAAATTATTGAACTAATTGAGGATACATTTTAATCGCATTATTTATCAAGTTTATCATGTCTTTAAGATTCATAATACCCGCATTTTTCCATTTCATCATTGATATATCTGATAAATTAAGTTCAATAATATCAAGTCCTGCTGTTTCTAATATTTTGTCTTTAAGTCCAATTTTTTCTTAATTTTAAACCATTCCTGTATGATATCTTTAATAATAATGTTATTTCCTGTGTGGATCTTTGCTTTCAATTTAGATTGGAATTCCCAAATACTAATAGATAAGTTACTAATTCCGGAAAGATGCTCTTCCATTTTATACCCTGGTTGACTCTTATTAATTTCCAATTGTGTGTTATAGATATGTATTAACAAGCATGCCTCGTATGCGTGATCTATTCTAGGGTAGCTCAGGCCCCCTCTATTCGATTTTTGAGATAGGAGTTTGATAAAGTATTATTTTCATTGTAAGACGAAGCCTGCTCATTTAACTGTAAACACCTAGTTTTTCTCTTTAACTCCTTAAAACACTCATGATGTTCCATGCAGTCATGGAAACTGGTGTCAGAAAACCAATCATGATGACATGGAATGTCATAATTAAAGCAAAGGTGTGTGCAGATGCCCAAGACTAAATCAATTAAAAGTTTTTAAGTATATTCATCATAGTTAAACATATATTTTGGTTAAAATATATATATATTGGTTAAATGAAACCTCATAGTTAAACATGCAAGATTTCTGCTGGGAGAGGAAGGATGACTGCAGATCAGCTCATGAGTCCCACAAACACTATAGGAAAGGTTTTTTCATGTATGCTGTTTCCATTTAAATGGTTAAAAGACTATTGCAATTTTGATTTACTATTTAAGCATGCTGGTGTCCATTTTGCATGGACGTTAATAAATTGTACTGCATACAAACTGGGAGAACCGTTCTTTAGTTACTGGCATTAAAAAATAAAACCTCCCGAAGGGAAGTCCATGGACCCTGGCGGTACTATGACAAATTGCCACCCCAAGATATGTTGTTTCTGGATAGATTCATGAAAAAAGAAAAGCCTTTCTGCACCTCTCTTCCTCCATGAATCTATCTGGCCTATTGTGTACTTACACAAAAAGGCCCTTTTGTGGAAGTGTATCGGCAGCAGTGAAGCTCTGTGGGAATCAGGGAGGAAGGAACGTAGCAGGGTTACGTAACGTGAGGTTATGTGACCCCACGGTCGGGGCCAGACTGGGAATGAAAAGCAGCCCTGGAAACATTTGGACACCAGCCCTATATATTTTATCATGTGCTTGAGCCCTTGTACCCACACGCACCAATCATACATACCCGAGTCACACTATTTGCCATCCAAATAACTATACATTTTTTTTTTCCCATCACATTATCTGTATTAAAATCCAGAAACCAAAAGTGTTAAACGGCCCAAATAAATTAAAGAGATTGGACATAATGGAATCAAAATATTTGCTACTGCAAAAACTTTTAGATAAAAAAGTTCATTTTTTCCTCTGAATAAACCAGGATATCATTATTCTTCACAATATGCTTTTAAAGAAAATAAGAAACTTCAACAAAACTTTTCCTTAACTGAAGGACTATGAAACCAATGAGGAATAGTCCCCTGTATAATGAAATCAAGAATAGGCTTTCACAAACTCTGAAGAACTAGCATCCAAGTTTCCTTTTTAATAAGATCTGCTTATTGAAATAAAGTAAATAACTCAATACCTTTACTTTTCCCCTCAATGATTTCTGGGCCTACAATGTCTTGTCCTCTGAAGTGACGAATTCAGGAGGGCGTTTTATCTCTGGATAAATAAAAATTAGTTCTATTTATTCCTACAGTAAGTAGAGTGCCAGGAAACAGACCAAATACACACCAGGACAGGCTCTGCCACACCGATACACCGAACACACACATAAGTACAGGCTCT
>VKOC01006537.1:0-24247 GCA_009364415.1 Spea multiplicata
CCCAAATTAACACTAAAAACCCCATTAAGCATAACTGCCCCCAAATTAACCCTAAACACCCCATTAAGCATAACTGCCCCCCAAATTAACCCTTAAACACCCCATTAAGCATAACTGCCCCAAAATTAACCACTAAAGACCCCATTAAGCATAACTGCCCCTAAATTATCCCTAATCACCCCATTAAGCATAACTGCCCCTAAATTTTCCCTAAACACCCCATTAAGCATAACTGCCCCTAAATTAACACTAAAGACCCTATCAACCATACCAATTTATTAGGTAATTTATCTGGAGTACATGCAATTAATTTAGGGGCAGTTATGGTTAATGGAGTATTTAGGGTTAATTTCAGGGGCCGTTATGGTTAATGGGGTCTTTAGGGTTAATTTCAGGGGCAGTTATGGTTGATGGGGTATAAGGGTTAATTTTATGCTGATGACTGAGGGTTAATTTAATTAATTTAATAAAGTTAACTGTAGGTGCAGTTATAGGTAAAGGGGGGCAAACTCAGGGGAATCTAAATCCTGGGGGCAGTGTGAACATTATTAATGTATTTATTTATAAAAGTATGGTATCAGTAATATTCTCTGAATGATTCGAATCTCTGTAAGATTCGGATCCTTGTAAGATCCGGATCCCTGTAAGATTCGAATCATTTGAATCTTCGGATCATTCGACTCTTCGGATCATTCGACTCTTCGGATCATTCGACTCTTCGGATCATTCGAATCATTGAACGAGTCTCTGACTCTATGAGTCATCGTTCCTGTGTGAATTAATGAGCTGTAACCTGACCCCAGAGTCTGTGTCTGAGTGCTCTGCAGATGACTCACAGCTCTAGGATCAGGTTACAGCTGAATGATTCACAGACTGAACCGCTACAAATGAATCGTTCAGTCTAGTGAATCGATTCATCCGGATCACTAAAAAGAACCGGATCAAATGAACGATTCGTTCATGATCCGGACATCACTAGGTCGGAAGGGTCCTTTCTAAACTATTGTAAACCTGCATGAGGAGACAGGAATGTATCAGGTTCCCGTTACATAAGGTAACCCAGTGGTGAAAGAGAGGCTGCTCGCAAACTCCGTGAACAGACGGAGGGAAAGCTGCAGTGGTAAGCGGGAGGAAGGTGGGGTGTATGTATATGTGTTTGTATATACATATGTATGTGAGCATGGGGGTGTGTGTGAGTATGGATGTGTAATTGTGTGTGTGTGAGCATGGAAGTGTAGGTGTTTGTGTGTGAGCATGGATGTGTAATTGTGTGTGAGCATGAATGTGTAGATGTTTGTGTGTGAACCTGTATGTGTAATTGTGTGTGTGAGAGCATGGATGTGTAATTCTGTGTGTGAATATGGATGTGTAAGTGTGTGTGTGAGCATGGATGTGTAATTGTGTGTGTGTGTGCATGTATGTGTAGGTGTTTGTGCGTGAGCATGTGTGTAACTTGTGTGTGTTTACAGATGTGTGGCAAAGTGTTATTTGGAAGAAGGGGCAAGGGGCAAAGAAGGCACACACAACTTGTTTGGGGGCAAAGATGGCACAGAGCAGCTGTTGAAGTTGGGGGACCCCTATGGTTTCTAGTTTGGTATTAATGATAGCACAGTATTTTTGTGTATTTGAAGAAAAGATCAAAGGGTTAAAAAATAAAGACACATTTTCACATCCTTTTCATGCTCATATTTACCAAGTGCCCTCCACTAATACCAATATTGCATATGGTGCATATGGTTTTAGCATGTGTGTGAGAGTATGGTGTTAAACATGAGTGTGAGTGTTAGAATATGGTATTAGGAGGGGTGTGTGAGTGTATGGTATTAGAGCAAGTTTGGGGGTTAGGATGTGTTTGTGTTATTAATGGGGAAGTAATTACTTTTCTAAATTCTGTTGTAGAAATGTACTGCACTGTACTCTTGCAGACTAGGCATTTACCTAGAGTGTGATTAAAAGTAGGTCATATGGATGGAACAATAGTTCCATCCATATGGGTCACATGGTGCATTTTGAGCATAGATAGTGCCAGACTATATTCCACCTATACTAAGTAACTCCTAGGCGACAAGCATGCTTCATGTCTCGGGAGCATATTGCACAAGTAATCCTCAAGTTTTAAAAAAAATAAACTTAAAAAAACAAAAAAAACACCACATGTATCCTTAATACCTAAACTACCCTTTTTCACATGATTAATTAATCATAAGTAACTGTCACTAAATGTATGGTCAGAGATCCTGATCTCAGCTATATATCTATAGAGGTATGCACATACACAAATGCTTAAATTAATATATACTCATTATCTCATTCATACTTTGTGTGCTTTGCCTAAAATATTTTTTGTTAAGCCAGAAAATGCATGGTGTGCAAAGTGTACAGACAATGCATAGTTTACAGAGGATCACATTTAACATTAGCTTTATAAAAGATTTAGTTTGTAAGCCCACTATCTAGGGGCCAGATCTAGGGCAATCCTTTCCTCTCTGGGATCTGCTGACGTATCTTCAGCCTGTATGCTCGGCACATTCTGTTTTGTGACATCAGCACAACTAATGAAATGAATGTTCTGCTACGCATCTGACTCATAGGTTTCTTTTATGCGGCTATTCTATTATTCCATTTTAATCATGTTTCCATAGTTACAAGTTTTTTTCCTTCTACTTTGAGCAGGTACATTTATGAATTTTAATGTTGTTGTGTATAAAGTCACAACAGTGATGAATTGCAACCACAATGGTATGTATAAAATATATCATAGGAATAACATCAGTCTACATTTCTTAGTGGTAAATTATAATTTAACAGTATTTCTGGAAATACAAATAATTTATATGTGAGTGCTGGATATTCACACTAAGAAGTAAGTAATACAATATATATATATATATATATATATATATATATAATTATTTTAAGCCCCTGTTCCATAATAATAAATAAATACTGCAATTTCTATAGATGGTTAACAGCAGGTACCACTTTAATAAAGGTAGAAAAAACGTGAGAGAATTAGACACAAGACTGACCCATATGTATACTGTGCCCGCCAATACAAATGTAGGTGGTGTAGTCTGACTAGACCTTCACATTAAACCATACCTAGTATGGCTGGTGAAGATTGGTGCGGGAATACACTATTCATATGACAGTAGTTGCCTCGGAATTAGTAACAGTGTGTAAGTAAGGTAATATTTCATGTGATGTGAATACCCTTAACTGAAATATGGGTACAAGCAGGCATATACAAAAGTTAACAATTAAACACAGAAAGGTGTATTAAGTATTAGGTGGAAACAATTACTTAAAATTGTTGAGAAACAAACAAAGACATTTTTAAGTGGGTAAGTATGACTGAAGTTGTATCACAGCAGCTGGTTGGCTTATCTATGCTTACATAAATTCTGTAACCATGGCATTTCATATGACACATGATGTCACTGCTCTAGAATAAATCCTGCATACAAAAGGGATACCAAAGAGTATCCAACAATTCGCTCTGACTATGTTGCCGAACTAAAACTCTCATGCCGCACATGTCGCATTTGGTTGAACGCGGGCTGAGTGAGGACTGGTGAGCTATCTGTTGGCTACATTTAGGAGTGGTGTATTAATGGGGATCACTACCTTCATATAGGGCAGCACTCCAGTGGGCCTCCAGATCAAGCGGAGTTAGATTACAATCACTGCTAGAGATGCCTGCACAGGTTCATTTCTCAGGATACAACGCATTCTAATCAGCTTGCACTGCATCTGTGTAATGTTTTATTACCTTATTAGAAAGTGCAACAGAATTATAATGCTCCAAATGAATGCAAAAACTTTGTGAAAAGTAATACCTATATCTTCCAGCAGGTGGCACTACATGCATAAACGTCACAAAGAACTTGTTTGAAATAAAATAATTTTTACTCTGTAATATATTGTATCCTGCTGGACATGGACATTAACACAAATGGGACATCTGTGCTGAGGAATCTTGTCAGCTTTACACATGGTCCAGTCTGTCATTCCCATAAACCACTCCCTGTCTAACTTGCCAGCCATCACTTGAATTAACCCCTGTATGACAAATCAGTGTGCAATAATGCAGTCTAGTTTGTGTATGTATTTATATAAACATGGCTTGATTGACATGCACTGCCTGAAACCATACCCACTAAAGCCAAACTCTTGAAACACCAAGTCCTATCCCTGAATTACAATCTTAAAACATTGTCTCCCTATTCCTAGTTCCTAGAAAAGAGGGACATCAAGACAAGAAAGAGGGATTCACTTTCAAAAAGGGATTGTCTCTCTTAAACAGGGACATTTGGTAGGTATGCTTAAGGACCCCTGGGGGTAAGTAAGACACGTTAATTGTACATTGTCCTACTGAAATTGCTAGCCAATGGATATGTAAGATGTTATACTTACCTGTATCGTACCAGTTCCTGGGCCATTTCAAAATGGCTGTCTGGGCACTGTGTATGCTAGCTCACCTAGACTGCCATCTATTGCAGTCCCAAAATGCAATGCGCTAAATTGTGTACAATGCATCTTGTGACAAAGTGGAGAGGATTGTGAGGATATTTAGGCACACAGCTCACCCGGCAGTCATATTTTGCAGTTTATATCTCTATGCTGTCATAAAGATAGCTGGGGTACATTTTAGTTTATACTTAATTATTAAGCCATCCATTTTCCCAGCCAATTGGCTAGCACAATGTATAGGTGCCAAGAAAAGGGCCAACTTGACATTTTTAAATGATAGATAGAAGATGTAGCACAGAGAATCCCTCATATACCTGAGAATAGACGGTGAAACACATTTTGTGTTATAGAATGTGATTAGGGAAAAGCCACTCTAATGGCATTAGTACTATCTGTGCACACCACTAATCTACCAAACTAGATTTAAGGTTCATAAAGGGACAATGACATTACCTTTTTAAAAATTATTTTTATTAAAGATGTAGAAGTTAGTTTACATATCATTATAATGTCGATAAGCATAAGTGTTTATGTACAAATTTAAAACATTCATTTAGTTTCTGCTCTCAAATCCTTTTAACTGTTATGTGACAGCTTTGTTGTAATCTATGTAAGTGATCTACCATTAATCAACAGTACGAATAGTCATCAAACGTTCGGTTCCATAGTATGCCAATTAGCTCTGTAGTAAATATACAGAAGTAGCTCTGTAATTTACTTATCCACAAAACCATATGATTTGGTTATATGTCTACAAACCCTTCTTCTAACAAAACATCAAGGGCCTCCAAACAAGGATGAGGAGTCAGCCTTGTAAAATTTGCTCTGTGATGCACAGACAGGAGATGCACAGGTAGATTGTGGTAATTTATCACCATGCCTGGGAACTTGTGTGCCCCCTGGAGCCTTCTCTTGTGTGGGCGTTCCCAACAATGTCAGTGGGAAACACCCCATTGAAAAAGAAAATGGGTGGGGAATGGGGTGTGTCAGGATCCCGCAACCATGAGGATTCAAGTGTCGACCCGGAGAAGCAGCGCTTCTCCCGGAGTCTCTGGGAGAAACATAATTCCTAGGTTTGCTAATCACTTGGGTTTAAAAAATGCTGCAATTTTCAACCTGGTGGGAAAGTCAGTGCAAGAGATCACAAGGTTGGAGCTGGATGCTACCTGACACATTCCCTATAGCAAGGGTCCCTAACCACCAGGCTGCGGGATGAGGATCCAGATCTCCCGCAGAGCTGCAGGGGACCTGGATCCTCCTCTCTGGCGGCCGTGGACGTCTGTGTGATGCAGACAACCCCTCTGCTGCCGGCACTTCCGCCGGGGCTTCTATGAAGGAGCGCCGGTGGTACATGACCTTCCGGTGCTCCACCATAGAAGCCCCGGTAGCAGTGGAGGTTGTCTGAGCGCACAGACTTCCACCGGCTGCCAGAGATGAGGATCCCCCTGCAGGGGACCTGTATCCTCCTCTCTGCCAGGCAGGGAAGGTCTGCGCGATGCGCACAGACAACTTCCGCTGCTGGGGGCTTCTATGACAGACCACTGGCATAAAATACGAATTATGAATTATATACAGACACAATATTAAATAATTAAAAATGGCAGAAGGGCTGCTTTGCCAGTAGGTTTAGTAAGAGACCCAATATATATATTTATATACGGAACATAAAAGAAGATACTTACAGCATGAGGATATCGGCACACTGATGGCCAAGAAGATCCAAGCAATATCCACTTTACTAAGACATATTGTCTCTCTGTGTTGTGGTTGGCCTCCCACTTCTGTTACATGCGAAATATTACCAGGCACACCAGGTTTCCATGTTCCAGCAGGCACTAGCCTGTTAAGAAAATTCCCAGTTGCTGTAGATCCAGGTGTAGACAAAGATGTGGAACCATTGCTGGTAGAATCCTTGTAGATCCCTGGCACAAGTGTAGGGCTCTGGGCTTGAACAGAAGTCTGTACAGATGACGTTGATGACAATATTCTCATAACTGATGAGGACGTTCCATTCTTGTCTTGTCTAATAGAGACCAAGGAGCCATTTCGGCTCAAGACATCCCATAGTTTATAATGATTGGGTTTAAAAGGCACTGATGTAGGTTCAGCGTTCTTTGATATTAAAGTTGTTGGAGTGGCCAAACCATTTATATCATCACTTCTAGATAGGTTTAGCAATGTGCCACCACGGCGAAAAGCATCTTTAAGAAATGCAAGAATGGTACTACTATGGTTAACATATGGTGCAGTTCTCACAGAAATACTTGAATGGCGTTCTGTTTTGAGGTAAGGTGGCGTAGACTCTGTAAAGTCACCTGTGATATTCTGAAATAGCCTCCTCTTGATGTAATTGTTTCCTGAATGTGTCACATCTTGGCTGCTTTCAACTGGTGTTGCCAGCCTGTTACTGTAACCAACAGCAGCACTGTGAGATGGGGACTCAGTGATTGTTCTTTCTATAGATCTTACAGGCATAGTGATGTATTTTGCAGAATTCCGAACTAGACCCAAACTGTGGCTTGGATTTGTCATTGTTGAGTCACTGGTAGTGTCTCCCAAAAAGTGATAAGACAGTGGAGTCAGGGTGGGATCCTTAACGGTGAATATGTTTTTCTCTGCCAGTGTCAAGACAAGTAGAACACCTACAACAGACATAATACATTAGTAGTATTATTATTATTATATAACTCTTTTGAGTGTCGTTGTAACACAAAGGATCGAAAACATGTGTCAATCACCATTTTTTACATTAAGGAAATGTGACAACAAGAAAGAAACTAAACTTTTGTTCCCATGAAGCTCAACAAACACCCAACAACAAAATGCATATGATTTTGCTATATGTTGAATAAATTGAAAAAAATAGAAATTCACTGGCAAAAAAAATTATAGGGCAAGACATTACAGTGAGTGCTCAAACACAGATGAGACTTGCTTCATTGACCAACATTTAAGCTACCGGTACTTGATACCTTGATATAAGCAAGGTGATCATATGCAATCCATAAATAAATAATATGAATATTAATAATAATATGAATAATAGTAGCCTCAAAAGCTTGTAGTTATATATATAAGCCATGTTTCCCCTCTGTCTCTGTTATACTGAAGTCGCATGACACAGAACGATCTGGGAAGTGTAGGACTGGAGACCTGAATCTCAGTGTGTGCTTATCCGGCTTGGGTTCCCCTGACGATGCATTCATGTGAATAATGAGCATTGCGGCTCACATTTTCAGCAAACACATTTTTGTTGAGTAAAGGCCCCTCAGATTTTAGGACATTACCTTTTGGATCGATAGTGAACCTAAATTAATACTGACATCTTCATATTGCTTACAGTATGATATACAGAAAATGTTGTGACAATTTTAAGTCTGGCACAAGAATACTTAAAGTCTTGTGTCTCTTACGTTGGTTTCTGCTTTCCCTTATTCTCCATTTTATCATTTATACACAGCAAGAAGAAGTTGTGTACAAAGGAATAATTAGATGTGCAGGTTGGTGACGAAAACACCAAAACAAATCATCACACTTTCTGCTACAGCCATCCTGAAAACACTTACATGATTATATAGTATTTGCCTACCATATTATGTATGTAAAATAATGTTATTTGATGTTAACCAATACACCGATCAGCCATAACATTATGACCACTGACAAGTGATGTGAATAACACTGATAATCTTGTTACCATGGCACCTGTCACTGGGTGGCATGTATTAGGCAGCATAGTTGATGTGTTAGAAGCAGGAAAAATGGGCAAACGTAAGGATCTGAGCGACTTTGACAAGGGCCAAATTGTGATGGCTAGATGACTGGGTCAGAGCATCTCCAAAACTGCAGCTCTTGTGGGGTGTTCCCAGTATGCAGTGGCAAAAATTGTCCAAAGAAGGTAAAGCGGTGAACCAATGACAGGGTCATGGGTGGCTAAGACTAATTAATGCCAGAGGTCAGAACACCAGTCAGGGTGCCCATGCTGACCCTGTTCACTGGTGTTCCTAAGCGCCTAGATTCCATTATTTTGTTATTAGCACTGCTCCACCATGGTACAAAATCCAACCCAACAAGCAAAATAAGTCCCATCTTTAACAATGCTGGCAATAGGATACAAGTACTGTCTCCTTTTTTAGCCCTTAAAGGGGCACTCCAGCCATTATATGTACTTTAACCCCTTAACCAATGACAAGTCAGACACATCATGGCTTTAAATAAGCTTAGATCACTTTCTTCTCTTAAATGGTGTCGAAGTTGAGGCATTCCGCAACGCTGAAAACTGCAGCAGGGGCCTTATGTGGCCCCTCACCTATGCCTCCGCAATATATTTAAAAAGAGCTTAAACTATGTAAACGGTGTCGCTAGAGTTCACAAGCGCCTTTGCTAGAGATTTTGCCCATTAAAAAATACGTTTTCAAGAGGGTCTCTCTAGATAGGTGCAAGTACTGCAATCAACCATGCAGGTTAATAGAGCTTTTAAATCACAATGTGATTTGTAAAATATGGGGAAAAAAGAAAAAAAAACTGAAAGAAAGATAAATAAAAAAGTGGTAATATTTAAAAATAATTATGCATTGATGTCACCATCGGGGGAACCATCCAGTTCCAACAGAATGTAAAAAAAGAAAGTCCAAAAATGTTTAAAAATAAAAAGTTTTTTTATGAGCAAAATTACCGCTAAATTGTTCAAAAAAGCCTGGCGTATAAAGGCTTAACATACTAGCATTTGAAACACCCATGGGGTGTCTAGTTTAAAATAATTTATGGGTTGATTGGGTATATTGAATTGGCTTGGTTCAAAGATTCTGCAGAAGTGGTCTTCATAATAAAAAATAAAAAATACTCCAGATTGTGCTCACACTGCCCTCCAAATCTAAGGTGCTTGGGGCTAGCCTCTCCCATATGTGCAGCTATTCCTGCCCCTTATGTAGCTAGCCTTCCACCTCCCTCATGCAGATAACTTTGCTCTTCATGAAGCAACTACCCCAAAGAGAGAACCTGGGAGTTCTAATGCTAAAAAGCACTCTGAAAAACTGTCTTAGTGAGAATTGGTAAAAAGCAGTGAAATGGATGATTTACCGTATTTGCTTGAATATAAGACAAGGGTTTTTTTATAGATCAAATGCTCTGAAAAATACTCCTAGTCTTATATTCAAGGTCATCTTATAATTGACCTCAAATAAAGGGTCTGACTACAAGACTAAGATCCAGATACCTCGCAGCGCTGCAGGGGACCTGGATCCTCCTCTTTGGCAGCCGGTGAACGTCTGCATGGGTGCTCAGTCATAGATGCCCTGGCGGAAGTGCCGGAGGTTGTCTACGCGCATCGCACAGACGTTCACCGGTTGCCCCACTAGACAGCGGGGAGTCTGAAGCGTGGGGGACAAGTCTGGGGATGCATTGGTAAGTCGGTGGGGCAGAGTGACATATAGGGGTACAATGTATATCAGGGAGGCAGAGTGGCAAATAGAGGGAGTATTTGGCATATCTGGGGGCCAGAGTGACATATAGGGGTATAAGGCATTTCAGCGAGGCAGAGTGCCAAATAGGGGGGTTATAAGACATATCAGGGAGGCAGAGTGGCAAATAGGGGGTATAAGGCATATCTAGGGGGCAGAGTGGCAAATCTGGGGGCAGATGTGCATAACTGGAGGCAGATATGCATAACTGGGGGGCAGGTTGGCAAATTAAAGGAAAAGAAATGCCTTTTTCTCAATCATCATTTTTTTTTCTTTTTTTTCCAAATTATTATTTACATTTTGGGGGTTGTCTTGTAATCAGGCAAATATGGTATATCTTGGACAACTGTAGGAGTACAAAGGCCTCCAACATGTTCAATAAAAAATGTTAACGTTTGTAGGTGAAGTGATACTTGGCACTGCCAAAAAAGGAATTTTGACCATTATTTATCTACATGCTGCGTCCTTTTGAGGACACTCTAAAATACTGTCACACTTAAGTAGCGAAGGAACTCGAGTGCAGAAATCAGACACCTGCATGGCAAACAAACGGTTCATAGGGACTAGCAAGGAGGCTAGCAAGTCCAAGGATAGATAACATTAGCACCATTGAAAAATCAATAAGCACTCCCATGTATAAAAATATTTATGATTCTGGATCTGTGGACAATACTCAATATTTTACCATATTACCATAATCTTTAGAAATGTGTCCCTTGGTTTGTGGCTTTCTTTAAATTTGGCTAGGAACAACCAATTTTTTCACTTGAAAACTTAAAAGTTATTTCTCTTTTTTGATGTTACTATGGTAACAGAATAGCAGGTATGTCCTCCAATTCATGTGAACAAAAGAAGTTTGGGTGCAGCAGCCTCTCTCATCTGGCTTCCAATAAATGATAATAAGGGTGAAAACTATTACATTTTCATTGCATGTATGTTTTCTCAGCATGAATTCATGAGCAAGAAATCCAATTAGACTTTATATAACCATTCCCAAGGGATATCCTGATAAACAAGAGGTCATATGATGTGCAGTTCTGTAAATCCATACCTGGTTTTGAAAAAACGCAAACACCGCAAAAATATAACAGCCATTGTCAGGGTACAAACAAATAGTAGATATGATTCAATGAAAAATTTGAGATTCACAAAGTGATTTGTATATTGTAACAAATGCAAAGAAAATGTAAAATTCAAGCTACTGTTTGGCAGAAATTTAATGAGTAAAATTACTGCTCTGTAATTAATGAGTAAAAGTAGCAGCTTAATGTGTAATGTGAAAAAAACTCTGTGCTGAAATAATATCTAACAACTGTGCTTGAGTAACAGTGATTTTAAATTAGATGTGCTTCTAGGTGGAATAAAAACAAAAAAAATGCAAATCACCAGTATAACCAAACCTAAGTGAAAATGTATTTGGAACAAAAGGGTTATGAATAAAAAGTGATTCTTGTGCAAAGTTTTTCACCAAGGCAATCAATGGAATGGAAATTAAAATACTATACCTACAGTTGTGCTAAAAAGAAAGTACACCCTCTTTGAATTCTTTGGTTTTACATATGAGGACATAATCATCTGTTCCAGTCTAAAAACAAGGTAAATACAACCTCAAATGAACAACACATGACATATTAGACCGTCTCATGATTTATTCAACAAACATAAAGCTAAAATGGAGAAGCCATGTCTGAAAACTAAGTACATCCTTACTGCTTCCATAGAAATCAAGATGCCAAGTAGATAGGTGCTGCTAATCAAATGCCCTTAGTTAATTGATCATCAGCAAGTGTGACCAACACTAAAAAGCTGAAGTTTTAGCAGTTTGCTAGTCGGGAGCATTCAAAGAGGATAATGCCAAGGAGGAAAGACATCAACAATGATCTTAGAAAAGCAATTGTTGATACCCAAAGTTGCATCTGAACAAACCACAAGACTTCTGGAACAATGTCCTTTAGACCAAAATGGAATATACTCTGTTTGGTTTTCACCAAACACCTCATACCAGCTGTTAAGCACGGTGGTGGAGGGGTGATAATGTAGCCCTGTTCTGCAGCCACAAGACCTAGGAACATTGCAGTCATTGAGCCGACCATAAACTCCTCTGCATATTCTAGAGTCAAATGTGAGGCCATCTGAACACCTAAGGCTTGGCCAAAATTGGGTCATGCAACAGGACAATGATCCCAAGCACACCAGCAAATCTACAACAGAATGGCTAAAAAAGAAAAGAATCAAGGTGTTGCTATGGCCCAGTCAAAGTCCAGACCTCAACCCGATTAAAATGCTGTGCCAGAACCTTAAGAGAGCTGTGCATAAACAAATGCCCACAAACCTCAATTAACTGAAGTAACATTGTAAAGAAGAGTGGGGCAAAATTCCTTCACCACAATGTGTGAGACTGATAAAAAAGGATTACTTCAAGCTATTGCTGCTAAAGGTGGTTCTACACGCTATTGAATCAAAAAGTATACTTGTTTATTCACACGTGGCTTCTACATTTTGGCTTTTTTTGTTGAATAACAGTGTAGTATGTCATGCATTGTTGTTCATCTGATGTTGTACCTAATTTTTAGACCTGCTAAGGAACAGATTCAAAGAGGGTGTACTTTCTTTTTCACACCACTTTATATAACGTATTTAACAAATTTTCTTTTTTTTTTACAACAGCTTTGATCTTAGAGGTATTTTTGTAATTAAAGATTAATACATTATTAAGCCAAAAAAGGAAGAAAAAACTGCACCTATAGTATAATATGAGCAGCTTAGTTGCTGTCAGCTCTTTCAGGGATTTGGTCACTAAATGAAAGGTCATAGGTAAAATTGCAGTTGCAGTTTCAACTCACTGAATTCATTATTGCATTCCCAGGTATCCCTTTGAAGCCTCCTTACTTGTGTTTAGTCCTTGCACGCAAATGTATGAGTTTGGCGTCTTTTATAACAGTTTGATGCATCATTTTGTGCACGTTCCTACATATCAATGTTGTGGTCAGATCTGGTGTTCCAAGCCCAAAAGACTTCTTACACTAGATGTGACATGCATATCATTTAGTGATCTATTGGGTACAACTTTCTGTTTATTGATTTAGCGTATTCTCAATCTTGACTGAGACTTTGCTATAACTCTGCCTACCCCAACCTGGCCCAACTCAACATTTGATACCGGGACCTCACGTGAACTCTGCCTACCTTGATTCGACAATGTAGCTATAAAGCCCTGGGGATAATTGTACATAGAGGCTCAACCAAAGGAGCATGTGACCCTTAAAACATGAAGACCTACACTCACAAAGTTTTTTAGTCCACTTTAGACCAAGGGTTCATCTGTAGACTTTCAGTTTGTTACAGTAAGGGAACTGCAAGAACATGCTCTCAGGTCATAATAATGGTTGTAAAACCAAACTGGAGACATTTATTCAAAAAATCCTACTCCTTCACAGTTATACTTGAATTTTCTATTAGAGGGGGTTTTAAAAAGACACATTGTTTCAAATGATTACAGGGGTTTTTTTTTACAATAATTAGGTGATGACTAATGAAATCAAAACTTTTAGTTGACCCCAAATAGCAATTGTAGTGCACGTCTTGAACCTCAAGTATCAAGTTGACTGTCAGTATGTTCAACATGTATTGCCCTGAGCTGTACTACTGGCTTAGTTTGCATGATATATGGAAACATATGTTATAGACATATACATCACTACTTCTTTAAACATATATGTTTAGTGTCCCTAACACCCCTACTATAAAAGAATATAGGCATTGTTCCAAAGCATAAAAAAAGCTTACCTGATGCAATAAACTGCATATGATGGGAGGAGTGTCCCTTTAAGGTATAGCATGCTATTCTAACTATACTAAAATGTGTGATAAAATACTTAATCCCACTGTCTGTGTGTTCCAGAGATGTGATTGTGATATTATTGCAATTTAAGTAGACTTTAATATAATTAATAGCATACATTTTAATTATCTAAAGTAATGAAAACTTAATCCCTTTATTGAACAAAGAGCCTGAAGCAATGCATAATACAATAATGACAACGAGCATAGCCTTGTTGTCTAATGTATTTTAAATTATATTAAAAACAGGTACCGATACAAAGTAGATGCTATTGTTCAAATATTTTTGGAAACTGATTTGCATTAGAAACTCTTGACATTCAAACCGCTAAATCCCATAACAAGTCTGAGCTAGATTGTAATAAAAATGCATAAAACAGAATGTAGAATAATTTTACTTATTCAGTGCAAATCAAGCTGTACTGGCTTGTGAATACTTCTATGAGCGTGAAAGTAAAACGTGTTGTTACATGTTTGTATGTATTCTTTGGTTTCTCATGTACCGGAACATGAGTCTTTGTTATGACAGGACAAAAGAGGGGCAACAGTGAAATCATGGACTATTTATTTTGAGAGGGGGCACACTATGAAGCCAAATGCAATTCATTTGTATGGTACATGGTTTTTTTTGGCTGTTTTCATATGTCCGCTATATGCCTTTTATTGCCTGTTAAAAAAAAAATATTCTGCTAGGGTACTATATAAAGTTCAGGAAAAAAAGAACAATAATAAATACAATGTGCATTTTGCAATGTTCAGTTATTAAAGGCGCTGTTCCACCTAGTGCACCTAAAATATTGCTAGATAACCGCTGCATCATGTAAAGAGAAGCAAAAGAAATACATCTGTCATTTTATTTTTCTGTCTGTTACAAAGAAACTGTGTTATTAGGTTCCAGAATTACTTAGAAAAAGTCCTGTGATTCTTCCAAAGCCCTCTTCTATGTATTACAGTCCCAGTCCCCTTTAAACTAGAGTACCTTTAAGCAAAAATCCCTTCTGTGATGTCAGAAATTGTCAGGCAACCAGATCAGAGCATTGAAGAGGGAACAAATTAAGTGGCCCCGCTGAAAGGTTTTTAACAAAAAAACAACCCCCCCCCACATTTACATTATTTTAAAACATGAATACGTTTATTTAACAAGTCTACCATAGTAGAACATAATAATTTAAGTATTTAGGAAAAGTGGGGAAATATAAGTAGAATAGCACATTTAAACAATTATTAGAGTACCAGAGTCCAAAAACAGATGCTAATATTTTTGAAGATAGCCAGCATTTGCATTTTAAAACACCTAAAAATGTTCTATCTTATATATTATCAAGTAATGATTAAGATAATCTGGTGGCTTTAATTGGTTTATACAGATGGATGGGAATATATACAGTGCAAAGGTTTTAGAATGACCATTCTGTAAAAATATGGTTTCTGATAAATTCCAAGTGCTTATATCTAAATGGAATCATCTGTGGGTTTTGATTTTGCAATTTTTATTCTGATTGTATATCATATCAAAATAGTAGTCAATGTTTTGTCCTACGTTAACAGTCTTTATCAAACACATTTCATAAAACGATTCATGAAAACTACATATTAAAAAATGAAAATAGAAAATATTAATTAAGCAAGTACTATACGAAACTAAACATGTGCATTCGGATTGGCACAAATAGCAAATTTAACGTAATTTGTCGATTTTGTCAATTTGTGTGTGAAAACAAAGGAAAAAAGCTCAACATTTTGGTGGGCTCTTTCACTCTCACACTCTCTGAATGTCTCCCTACCTCTTCTACTAACAACAACCTTCAGTGTCTTGGAGCTACGCTTCCATGTCTCACATCTTCCTGTTCTTCATTTTCTTGTTCTCTCTTTTTTCTCTTCTTCTTCGTCCGCAGTTCCGTGGACATGACCTCCTGGGAAACTTCCACCAAAATGTCTTGATTGCAGTTCGCCAGGAGGTTATGTCCGCAGAGAAAGAAGGGAGAAAAGAGGAGAAACAAGAAGATGCAGAAGAAGGTAGGAGACATGGAAGTGGAGTTGCGAGGCGCATAAACGGATGGCAGACATTCAGAGATCATGAGATAGGTAGCAAATCAAAATGAGAGAGTGAGAGTCTAAGAGAGAGTGTGAGTAAATGTTGGTGTTGGACAATAAATCTGGTTTCAAAATATAAAATGCCCCTCTGATTTTTGTCTGAATGAGCAAGAAACAGAATTTGCTAACCAGAAAAATTGTCATTTTTGGCCCATTTGCATACGTCTATAGGAAACCAAATGAATATTCTAATATTTAGTTAGCCATTACTTATGTCTGTACTAGCATTGAACTAAAATATATAAAGTGATTAATATAGTGTTGCAGGCAGTGATTGTTTTTTGTGATAAACTGTAAACATGCGACTTTAGGTGTAAAAATACGTTAATCTTCATTTAGCAATTACCAGTCATCGAATGGTACAGAGAGAATTAAGAGCTACCCAGACATTTCTATAAAGATGGTATGACAAGTTAATTAACGCAGCTGTGCATTTCTGTAAAGTCTACTAATGCAGAGGAGACCTTACTAGTTTAGATCGCTAATTAAACATAAAATGTCCTACATTATTATGCCAGAGATTACATCAATGGAAGATTCCCTTTGAAGATTAATAGTAGAAAAGCACAGATATGTTGTGGACTGGACTCTTCATGACAGCTTCTGAATCCTGTCACTGTGGGGCTCTCCTGTCACTGTGTGGCCCACTGAGCTGTATATTCAATGGAGGTCTGTGCAGTTGCACCACAGACCTCCACTACAGCTGTCATGAGCCCTCCTTGCTATGTTCTGAAGCTGAGTGCCAGGAGGCTCCTTGAGTAAGGTAGGTTAGTGGCTATGCAACAGCACAGACCTCCACTATACCTTTCTTCTCCTTGCTACGTTCTGAAGCTGAGCTCCATGAGTAAGATGGGTGGCCATGTCTCTGGCCCTACCCCTCTCTGTTTCTTCCCAGATTTTCAACACAGGTGTCCCAACTTGGACATGTGAAATGCTGGAGGTGTGATTCTAATCACAATCCTAATAAAATAAATTATCAAATTGGATGCACAGACCTGGTCAAATCATTCAGGAGCCAGCCAGACTTTACGACCCTGAGAATGTGCCAATTCACCCCACATAGCTGTTAAACCTCCCCGAGACTCACAGTTAAACACAGAGAATTCACAGAAATATTTGTCAAGCCAAAGTGTTTCCTAGTTCAATCACAAATACAGTGTTTCTTCCTCTAACATTTTCACTAGGCCTAGAATCTAGAATGTGAATCACCTTTAGTAACACATGTACACTTTAAAACACCACTGTCGTAAATAGAACAAGAACATTCTATGCTACAAAAAAATAAAAAAAATGTATAATAATTGCAAACCTTCAAATGAGTGAGAGTAAACACTGTAGGAAATAGGAAACAATGATTAAGTAATGAGACATCCATTCTTGACATAAAATTCTTAAATACATTCAGAATTTCTCACCACCCTACTTAGCCCTGCAGTGACCTAGCACCAATAATTACATGTTCCAAATAGATAACAGCAGGAAAATTGCTTACATCTCACTCGGTGTCAGTTTGAGCTCAAGCATTAACAAAAAAGGAATACACGTTAATCTGACATGCTTGTATCTCAGCTTTGCATTGCAAAACTTTTATTGCGGAAATGGAACAATGTGTGATATCAACATAGATAGGCACATGGTAGAGAAACTGATATTGTATTTTTTTACCCAAATTTGTTTTTACTTACATTTAGTCCTACATGGATTACTATTTGTTTCATTTTTCTGAAGCATTAGAAACATAATATCTGAATACCCAAACATTTCACAGAAGTAATTCTTTAATCCTTAAATTTTGCCTCATTCATATTTTTTTTAAAAAATAGGAACATCTAATTCTCATGTGATTGAAAAATGAGCACTGATTGCTGTTGCCATATAAACTGTCCCTTTAAGCAGAGTATGGCTCCAGGTGTGGTGTTAAGAACTGACTGCACTTGAGTAAATTAATGAGGACCTAATAGACTTACAACCTGTATTGCTTAATGCCTAGCAAAGTCCTAGAAAAGTCCTTAAAAAAGAGTCCATGAGTGATTGGTATTAGTTTCTAGGTAGCGCTGAGCAGCGTGTAACCAGGTGTGAGATTTTTTTTTATACACACAAATAGTATGTTCTGCAAACAACCTTTATAAATGATTAATTGTGATGCCATTTTAAAGAAGGACCAGCTACAGAAAGTCTTTACAAAGACAGGCCTAATTGATGCCTACTCTTTAGGTAGAGTGGTATATTAATCAAATGTTATAAAGTAATATTTTTTATGTTATGGTTTCAGACAAATTTAATTCATGGGACAGACATGCCAGGGCATGTAACGGGGTATTATCGGGCAAAAGGATAAAGTTGGAATTCTTTAGCATGCACTCTCTTAAACTCAGAGTGAGATGGGAGCATGTTCTACTTCTTCTTCTTTTTAAATAGCGCCATTATATTCTGCAGAGCTGTACAGCAGCTGGGATAACTAAGCGTTTTTTTTTCTTTTTACATTACAAGTTTAGCAGCCATGTTTGCAAGAGGATTTGAAGAAATTCTTCTTAATCTTGAGGTTTCCCCTTGGAATTATTACACCTTGTGCCACCCTGGAGAATTTAGAACTTGATGATAAGTTAGACTTGTGTTATATAAATACTACACATTCATGAAACTAATAAGTCTGAAGAAGACATCTAGATAGTCTTGAAAGCTTACTAGTATTACACTTCAGTTAGTCAATAAAGTTAACATCTTTACCAAATTTGCTCTTATTAATTGAATTGTTCACATTAGTGCCACTAGCCTTTATTGTACTGGTTATATAGCATATTTAATGCATGCAGTGAATAAACAAGGCAACAGGCATCACAACAGGCGCCATCATAAAGTGACCACGGTAAAGAGGAGAAATGTTTGATATTAGGATCCCAATTTTCTCCCTCATTGATTTATGAGCTCAACGTCACTTCTGCAGTTTTTCTGAACCCCTTGAGCTAGCAGTCCGTATGAGCAGATTGTACAGGGCAGACATTATGGTCCAAGCAAGATAAATTGTGCACATGAGTAGATAACTCTAAGGAATTGACAGATGTTTTAAGCTGCCTCATAAACATTTGAAGCTGTTTAGAAGTGGCATGACCCCAATTTCATTAGTAATTATTCAGCTAATGCTCAAAGCCTCCACCTGGTCTTTTACAGACATCAACTACAAGGTTGGTTTCAATTGCCTTGCTATTATTTGAAAGGTCAATATCTTATACGCAAAAAAGTGAGTTGATTTAACCCTTTAAGGACAATGGGCGGTCCCTAAACCCATCGAAAACAATGCATTTTGACCACGTACATGTACGGGCTTTGTCATTAAGGGGTTAAAAAAGGAATTTCAAATTCTCTAGAAAAATAATTGTATTTGGCATATCGTGATTGATATTTGATAAGTCACATTAGCAAAAAATGAAAGCTGAGATGTCCCTTTAACTTTTGTCCCGGATTCTCTAACAAGAGATGTCGGACCACAGAGGGGACATTTTGCTGCAGTCCTGGAGCTGCAGCTTTTCCCTAAAGTAATTATTATTTTTCTTTTTTTGCAGGTTAAATTATTATATATGACAGTACTGGCATTTATTGTACAGGGAGCTCCCTGGGACATTGAACAGTGTTTTCTAAGCGGTGACAGACAGCATACTATGTCAAAAGCAGCCCTACGAAGAAGTCAGTTACGTTTTTTTAACCTTTGTTCTATAGCCTTTAGCCACAATGTTTGTTATCTTTGTCTTTCAAAATGTTAAGGGAGAGTACAGTGTACCTCCAATAGAAATATTTGACTTGTGCTTCGGCATGACCTGCTTTACAAAAATGTACTCTGCTTTAAGGCACCTTCTCTTAGCTGATGGCCGCCTTAACCCAATGATTGGCTAAAGACATCAACTCACCATATTAATATTCATATAATTATAATACATTTTCAAACTAAAAAAGGAACATAACTGACTAGTATTTTTAAAAATAATAATTCTTTAAATAATTCATATCTGAGCTTTAAAAGACATTTAGGTTGCAAGCTTTAAAAATAGGCATAGCTACTTTATTAGTTACGTCTGCTTTAAACCATTAGGAAGTGAATCTCATTTGGTAGATTATATTGCTGTTCTTTTGAAGCACATGAAATAGTTCAGTGGAACTCAGCTATGCAGCCAGATATCCTGCCATGCATCAGCTTTGTATGACTACCCAGGTACAAAATGCAATGCAGCATATGGCTCCTTTGCCAAAGAAAACCCAAAACATCATGCTGCGATTAAACAAATTTCCACAATCTCATAAAATACAACTGAAATGTAATCAGTTATCACAGTGGTGACCTTTATATTGCACATAACAAGGGTGATTTACAATTTAAAGTAATCCAACCTTTTGACTCTGAAGTTTGCATATATAGAAGAAAACAGAAAAGCAGAAGAAAAGAGAAAAGCAGAAGAAAACGTTATTCTGTAAAACACTTATGTTGGGTGTAATGTTTCTGCCTGTTGTGTACTACTGGTGTACTAATGGTAGTTAGTTTTTCTGAAGGCCCAGAAGGATAATATACAATGTAGAGGGACAGCCTTAAAGTAAGGGGCACTTGTTTTAGGTGGCAATGTAGCATATTTAGTTGCAAGGCTTTATTTAGGTGCAAGGCTTTACATAGACCTTTTACCTGATGTCAGTATTAATTGCTAAACATCTGTATCCGGGTATCTTTGCCCAGGCAGAGGAAATATTTTCTTCAAATAAAACAATTTGTAAATATATATATGTATATATATATATATATATATATATATATATATATATATAGGTAGATAGGTAGGGCATGACCTGTGTATAAAAGTCAAATCTGTCTTTTAGGCTTTTAGCTGTATACAGTAATGTCATTTAGCATTAAATAAAACTTGTTCTATTAACTTCCTTTATGTATCTCCCTGGAGTTTCCAATTGTAGACATTCGTGTGATATTTGAGGTGGCTTTCCTTGCTGAAACTGATCCGCCTGTTTATTGGATTGCTTAAGAAGCCCTGATTGTCCAATTAATTCCTTTACTCCATTAGATTTTCGTTCGTCAGAGTTTCTAGATTCATTATATTCTTTCATTCTATTGTTTACTAAAAAGCAGTATGATAGGATGTTAGGGGGTTTGACTAGTAGACTGGGCTAAGATAGCAGAGATAAAACACATCCAAATCACTAATATGAAGTTATCGGAAAACATATTATGTACAAACTGTAATTGTTGACCTTTTGTCAATGGTCGTCATGTATGGCTCTTGAAAAATGCATATGCCAGTGTTATTGTACCAGTTGGGGGTCTGTTTAGTAAAACTTTAGTCCTGTTATGTTTAATATGACTGCAAGTGAGCATCATGTAACAATGAATGCATAAATGTGATTGATTTTGTTAGGTCTGGATGTTTTGCTAGATCTAGGGACTTTTTCACCTTTTTTCACCTATTATCTTTTAATATGACAAGTCTGGTTCTTGGTGAATTGGACTACAGCTTCGTAGCATTATAACACCAACTCACGGCTTATTTAACAATGTAGTAACATTACATTTTATTTATAGAGCACCAGCAGATTCCATAGTACTGATAACAATACAAAATTAACAATAATCTGAACACATGTTAAGACATGCAGGTGCAGAAGGAGAAGACGGTCCTGCTCTTGTGAGTTGATAATTCATTATTTAGTTCAAATGCCTTTTCTTATTATGAGCAAATGATTCCAAATTTTGCTAAGTGTATCCCTGGTTGTGTTTGAAAGGGGCAAGTAAGGTTATTGTTGGTCAAGTCCAATTTTTGTGGCATTATTACAATTCCTACCTTTGAATCAATTCTGCGTTTCATTAATACTTTGTTATTGGAACATGTGATATTTTTTCCATTTGTATCACAATGTCATTTTTGTACAAATATGCAATTAAAGGAGCTGAAAATAAACAGGGTTTTATGCTTTCTTTTTGGTTGACATTATTACACAAACCATTACCCTGCTTTTGAAGTAACCTACACATTCGCACCTTTATCAGTTCAACCATGAAATCGATCTCATAAGGCAAGAAAAAATTTCAATGCCTGGTAATCATCCTTAGGGAAAACCCAGGCAGCCTGACATGTCTAAGATTTGGGGGGGGGGGGTTCTGTGAATGATATCTGCCCTCTCAGCTAATTACAGAACTCATTCCTAACAAAATTAAGGAATGGATAGTGATAAAAACTGCATGGAATGCCATGCATCTTTTAACCATGCAGTGCTGAAATGCAAAAATATACAGTTTCATTATTATTATCTTTTATTTCTATAGCACTAACAATTTAATGCGCCTCTTACAGTAAATACATTAAAAGGGTATGACAAAACCAACATTAGCAAAGACAAACTGATACATCAGATAAAGATTACCCTGCTCACAATGTTACAACCTAGAGGAATGAATATGCAAATCCACATTATAATATCTAAACAATTTATTTTCTAAGGCACAAATCATAGATATTCTATTAACTCTTATTAATCGCTGTTACTCTGTAAGATTTGTTTTCCTAAAAGAGAAGGTATTTTTTGCACCCTCAAAGTTATGGTTTTCATAACAAGTCTGCTAAGAGTGATCTAGAGAAATGAGGAGAATAACTCATGTTTGATAAAAACCGACAAGTTTTCAAGATCTCATCACATAACCAGTAGATGACTTAATCTAACAAAAGCCTTCTGATCAATCTAAATAAAATGCAAACTGTTTATTGGGTCAACAGGAGAGTGATTGTTGGAAGATAATAAATGAAGAAATAAAATATTATTTCACAAGTGTAAGAATTTATATTGAGGGCAAATCTAAAATTAAGCAGGAAACTTTACTTCAAGCAATTGGTCCTAAACATAAAAAATGTTTACATCTTGGTTATGCCTAAAAACCCTTGTATATGGGTTATTAAATGACTAAGCTCTTCCTCCCACACCACCATGGTATGTTCAGTCTTATGTGTAAGTGTTAATCATTCTCACAGCACATGACATATATGAAGGCAGCACATTACTAAACATATTCTCAAAAATCACTAATCCCCTATTCTTACTAGGGTTCTACTCCCCAAAGGCTTGTAAACGTAAAAAATGGATCATTTTAAAGGATTAGGAAGAATGATAAACAAGGAAAAGATTTAAGGAAGCCTAGCAATTAGGATGGTGAACATGATATTTAATCCTACTGATGTACAACCATCTTTTAAGTGTGGCACAGCGATTACAGTGGAAAATTAAGGATACGCACTGGTAAACGAATGTTTATTAACCCCTTGATGACAATTGCCGGTCCTGGCACGACACGTAAAAGCATGTGCTTTACGACAATTGACGTGCCAGGACCGGCACGTCTTTAAACGGGTGCAGAAAGCGATCTACTATCGCTTTCTGCACCCAAAAAGCGTTGCTGAATGCCTCGACCTCGAGGCATTCAGCAACGCCGCGATCGGCACGAAGGGGCCATCTCTGGCCCCTCCACGGGGCGTCAACATCCGCCATACGTATGGCGGCGGACGCCCGTTTTAAAAGCGTTTAGGAGGCGATCAACGATCGCCTCCTAAACTTAAATGGTGTCGCTAGAATGCCTCCATCAGGAGGCATCCAGCGACACCAAACACTAACCTTTTGATGGGCTGTGACCGCTCCGGAGAGCGGTCACAGCCGCAGCTGCCGTTGATCTTCGCCATCAAGTAAGATGGCCGCCGCTCATAACAGGAACCAACAAGTTAAATTTAACAAAAGTTCGCTAGATGGTCTCCAGACCATCTAGAGAACTCTGGCTCCACTTGCAGGTTGAATACAGGTACTGCATTCACCATGCAAGTCAATGGAGCCCAGCTTTCTAATCACAGTGTGATTAGTAAAAATAAATTAAAAAATAAAATAAAATTAATAATAATTAGAAAAAAAATAGTAAAAAACTAGTAAAATGTAAAAATCATTTCCCACTGATGTCACTATCAGGGGAACCTCCAAAGTTGGAAAAAACAATTGTTTAAAAAAAAAATAAAAAAAAGGCAAAAAAAATAAAATATATATATAAAAAATATATTTTTGTGAGCAAGTCCTAAAATTAGCATATTAGCTTAAAACAATTCTCGCATGGAAAGAGTTAAAATACTGGCATATTAAATGCCCGTGGGGTGTCTACTTTTAAAAAATGTATGATTTGATGGGGTAAATTGAATTGGCCAGGTTCAACAACGTCCCAATTAACACCGGGGGAAGGATGGCCACACATCTAATTTCCAATTAGAAAAATGCACACGTACCAAATGTGGCCTTTTAGTTCCCCCAAAAATGACAAACCCATGTTGGGTATCACTGTACTCAGGAGATGTTGCTGAACACAT
>VKOC01006538.1:0-18528 GCA_009364415.1 Spea multiplicata
AAATGAATATTGTTGTTGCACATTTTACGTTTGTTTACATTTGTCTTTCTTTATTGTTATTACTTTTTAGTATATGCTGTCACTGGGTAATAGGCACTCCAGATGATGTCATGGTGACATTGTTGTTTTTTGTAATTTTTATATTATTTCTTATTACTAGTGTCATCAAACCCCAACAGGCTCTGTACCGAGTATTGAGACGCAGTCAGTGTGCCGGCAGTCTGATCTCTGCAGAGTAGTTAGAAGAAATGTGAAAACCACACGATATTCTATAAGGCCCTGGTTTTTACAATGAATGCCTTATTTGTTGTTTTTGGGGTTTTGTTTTGTTTTTTTGAGCCGTAGTACATCTTGAGTGTCATCAGGCATGGTTGTACTTTTTAGTGACTGTGCATGAAGATCTAAGGGGTACTTGAGCCCTATGCCCAACACAAGCAATGGATTAAATTATGAACAACAAGTTAAGAAACATAATATATCCATTCACCGCTTACAATCGGACTGTCTTATTCATCTTCGGATGGGGACCCTTTACTGTTGCTGACTTTGGCAAATGAAAGAGGAAATGTTGTCTGTGAGAATGTTAATCAATACGGCATAAACATGGTGTGTGATATTGACACTCTTTAAAGGTTCACTAATTTGATTATTACAAGGTCCACATTTGAAATCTTTTGTCCTTGTGTCCCATTATAATTGAGGTATCTAAGGACGCATCTCTCCTGAGTCCGTCCTTCAAAACTTAAATAATGGTTACAGATGTACAAACAGAGTATTTAACCAACAATAGGAGATGAAATACTTAAATGAATGTTTAGTGGTACAAAAGATCAATGGTTTTATGCTACATTTTTTTAAAATGTTACCTTGACTTGTTACATTGTAAAATAATTACCAGGAAAAAGAAAAAGCTGCTAAAATCAAATAGGGCAAGCGGTAAAGTTGATGGTTGGCTCTTTAACCAGTGAAGTCCATCTCACAGTACATGCTTTCCATTTATAAAAAGTTACAACAAGGGACATGACCCTCTATTATTTTCATAGAAGCTACATTTCTGCTAACTTTGGATCACTTTTTATAGTAACAAAGCGCTTTGGTGTTAGGGGTATTTTATAATTTGTTTTGTTGGTAATAGTCCTTGTGTGTCATGTCACAAAGCATTCAGTTATCAGATCCTATTAGTTAGCATGCTTCACCTAAATGTTGAATTGAGGCAGTCATACCTTGTGATGGAAGGCATTATGTTTCAATAACATGATACAATCAGATGAACAATAGTAAAGTGTCCAGTCTTTTGTTTTTTTTTCAGGTGGATGAAGGTGCGGCTCTAGAGCAAGCCATTAAATTCTGCCAGATTCAGATGGGAGCTACTGCCCAGAAACAAGTGAGTAAAAACATAGTTTGGAGTGGTTTGGATGCCGAACAATGACCAATAGTGTATTTTTTTACCACCATGTGAAATTGGCACGCCCCGCACCTCTTCCATGTTCCTATGGGTAATAGTTCTTATGTGAAAGATAGTTACAGTTGCTCCAAATTCCTTGTTTTCTTCTAAATACCACTCTGCCTTTCCTCTATTTTTAAAGTGGCTTGTAGATTTTACAAAGTAAGCAAATCTACAGTCTTTCCTCAAATCATGTAGCTTTATTGTTACTGTTAGTATCGTCACTCTTCATACTGTGGTTTCTTATTGCCATTTTGTGTTATAATAGGTTTTAATATATTATAATATCTTGGTTTGCTTTCATTCTTTGTTAATACCTTTATAGAGGTGACACATCTCTGGTAAAAAAAAAAATATATATATTTTCTGCCTTATTTGGGGTAGATTTGGTGTATGTCGGAAATACTATTGTTTATCTGTGACTTGTGGTTGTGTTGATTCTTCTGCTTGAATCATCACCACTTCCTTAGTGACAACAGGAAGCTAAAATGATAAGATCTGTGTATATGGGACTGAGAGTCAACATAGACCTTATCTTCAAGAATTGGATCAGCTTCCACATAGTAAAGGTTTATTTTTTATTATCATAGATGCACAACAAGCTTCCATAGACAGGCCCAAACCCTGCCCAAAGTTTAGTTCAATTTGGCCGCAAGTCACATTTGAACAACAATATTCATGGAAGAGGCATACATGATAAATAATGATTATTAATAATAATAATGCCTGTTATTCGGATGCAAAACTTGACTACTACCCTTTCAACCTTGTAACATAGCAACTATTAAAATGATTGTGTGGAAGCCCACTAAGAGGGAATGATGTAACATCTATGGAACTGCCTGCATTCTGGCTCCTAATAACCAGTTGTACTTAGACCTGGGATGGTGAAGATCACACTTGACAATTTTGTGATCAGCTGTCAGATAGTGGATGGTAACCGGAGCCAGACCTGCAGCAGTAGAAAATAGATTACCATGCAATCGCCATAACCATACGTTCTCAATGAAATCATGATGTAAGTGTGGGACACATTAATCCAGACTCCACAGGCTTTTGGAAGAGGCATAGGTACGTATATGTAAACTGTTGTAAGCTGTCTGCACATGCAGACCTCCTACTGTGATCAGAGCCGGCCTTAAGTGTTCTGGCGCCCTGTGTGGACTACTCCTCTGGCGCCCCCCATCCCAAAAAAAAAGAAAGGAAAAAACTCTCCCCCCTCTGCCCCTTCTCACTATCTACCCCCTGCTCCTTCTCACTATCTACCCCTCTCCCTATCCTTACTTACCTTGTTGCCGGAGTCCTGCGGTGGGAGCGGGAGGCATCCGTCTTCCCGTTCTGCCGCGGTGCAGAAACGCATGAAACACTGGCACCGCGACGGAGTCACGGAGAGTGAGGGGTGGCGAGCAGTTGCTGAAAACTTTACGAGGGACCGCTCGGCGCCCCTGCCCGGGACTTAAATTACAACATTGTTTTTTTGTTTTGACTTTATTTAACATCCTCCGTGTTAAATAAAGTTAAAAAAACTTTATTTAACATGGAGGATTTTAAATAAGTTAAAAAAAAAACAAACAAAAAAAACTCTGATGTTTTAATTTAAGTCCCGGGCAGGCGCCCCTGTTGCCATGGCCCTGTGCCGTCGCACACCCTAAGGCCGGCCCTGACCGTGACTCTATGTGTACCTGGCATTTCCCCATGGAGTTCCCAGGTACTGTACTTATCTCCTTGGGGAACCGAGATGAGTGGTGAGGTGGTGTGTGAAATGCAAAACTACTGTATCTATAGATGACAAATCTCCGCTGCCGATCACCTGCTGAAGTAATTAACTGAGAAAGTCCAGGAGCTCCTTATTTCTACCACTAGTTAAGTTTTGGTATTTTTATTGATTACATAGATGAATTGCCTCCACACCCACAAAAAAACCCATATATTTGTCCAACCTTAGTCAAATAGATTTCCTCTGATATCCTTATCCTTACTAGTATTTTCTTTACCCAGTATTCGTTAGCATTATCTTTATGTGAAAGTTGTTATCCCTGTTTTATTCTTATTGTAGCTTTTCTTCCCAAGTCATACTGCGCACATTTCTCACTTGCTTTGATTCATCTACCTGCTCTTCCCTTGTGTGCTTCACGTCCCTGTCGGGTCCCTAGACATTGCTTTGCCATTGCAGTAAGTGCATTGTGTTAATGCTGGGGGTGAGTTTATAGGGGCCCTGCACAAAACTCTCACTTCCATTTTGCCAAGGTTTGATTTCCCTCGTTTCCACTGAGCTCCCTGCCTGGCAATAAATAAATAATAAATTGAATATACATAGTGTAATTGTGGAGTGTGTATATGAGTAGGTCAACTGGGCATGTACTGTGATTATATAATAATGTTGTGTATTTGGCAACATAAATGCCGTGTGTGTATGTGTATCATCAGTGCGTCATTGAAACACCATAGGCACATACTGCAGTAGTGGGTGTTCAGTATGGGCACTGAGGTGCAGGTGCTTCCTTATCTCATGAAAAGGGGGGGGTAAAACAAAGTAGTCCAGGAGGAGTCACAGTGAATAACCAATCCTAAATTTTCGTCTTGAGCTGCACTTCCCTAGGGGATTTGAGCTCCCGTCCATCCACAGCCAAAAGGCTTACAGGAGTATTGGACCCTCCGAGAAAGCGGAACCACTAGGACAACCTACTCCCCCCCCCAAAAAAAAATGTCCAAGAATGTAGCATCACCATGGCCATTTTCAGTGCATTAAAATCAAGATGTGTATCAGATGTGGTATTTTGCTGTATACTTTGTTAGGGATATTAATGAGACAAAATAGGCAAAACCAATATTTTATCACATACGCAAAATAACGACGCTACCAATTATTGTGGTACCACATCCACAAGATTAATTTAAGGAGATACCCTATATTTTATCTCCGATCCTAAATCCTTTCAGATCGCCGAAAATTATAATTCAAATCAGATATATCACCAAGATAGTCAATCAAAAATATTTATTGTAAATGCAATTTATAAAATCTGTATATGGGTCACACAGTGCATGATATAAAACACAAAGTTCTTAAAACATGTCAAAATTGAATCAATTGAAAAACAGTATATTATCGATAGTTATCAATATGACTTGGTACTTTATGAGTCTACACACAATTAATTTCCATTCCACTCAGCAACCAAAAATTGATAATAATCAGGGCAGTAATAAAGATATCACTATCTCTCTTATATTAGTTTAACCAATAGGACAAATTAAAATAATTTAATAATGTCTAAGAGTATTTAGTGAAATTCCTAATAGATGCAAATAATGTCAAACTTCATCTACAGGTAAAAATACCTTTTCATTATTGTTATTATCACGGGTTATAAGCTGCAGTCTCACAAGCCGCCATATACAATAATGCCATATACTATTTCCCAGAAACAGGGAATTCTATATGAAGAAGACAAAATTCATCTCTATTCAGAATAATAAAACGATTATATTTACCACCACTTGTTGCTGTGATCCAACTGGTCCTTGTAGAAATTAATCCAGGTTCAGTGGCAAGAAATTGAATGGAAAGAATATCACTTTCTACAAGTTATATAGGTTAGAACTCAAAGTAACTCCAAGAGTGAAATATGGTGTCAGGATCTTAAGATTCCAATTCTCTGCGGTTTATTTTGTGAATCAGCCCGTCCGGGTCTGCCTAGATCAGGGTCAGTTTTTAAGGTCCCTTCGTTTTTTCAAGGTGAGTTTCTTTTAATTATTCAAGACATAAGCTTAAAAACAGGGCTTATTATCATAGCCTCCACCTCTTGATTGGAATTCTCCAATCATAACAGTGGGTTTTACCCATTAAAATTAGGATTTCTACTCATATTTACACCATTGTAATTTCTTACTTTACCTGTGAGAGACGCTCTGGTCTAAGAATTAACTTAAAACCATTACATATGTGTTTGGAATTTATCCTTGGTCACCCTTATCACCAGGTGTTACCTCCTAGATAGTAACTCAGGACTTGGTAGTCTTACCATGTATCCCCCATACGAATTTACGTTCCCAAGGATATGCAGCGTCTACTCCTTAACTTTCTCATGGAAGATGATATTAATTGTATCATACTTACTGAAACATCTATATACATGAATACTTCTTTGTTCTCAATTATAGAGAGAACAAGGACAAAAAGAAATAATCACTACATGATTAAGTAAAATAAAATGGCTCTGACTCCATTTTGTGTTCATGTAAAATACAGAATATATGGAATACATGTTTTCTATGATAAAATATCTGACAACTTCCCAGCCAACTGGCTGGCTTTATATAAAAAAATGTACCCGACTACCATCTCACACAGGCTTCCTACACACAGCATGTCTTTGCACACAGGCAACCTGTACAGACAGACCAATGTGTTTATGGTGACTTAGAGCTGAGCGCTATTAAAGGAAAACGGGGTAAAATGAATCGATTACACAAACTGTCCATAAAGCATTGTTGTGTGCCCTACGTGGAGGATACATTCTAGTTTGTTAGGATTTGTGCTAGAGTTGTGTTAGAACATTTTTTACAAATGAAGAGTGAGAAGCAGGCTCTGCTGTTAGGCCCGCTGTAATGTGGTGGAGCTTTATACACATAGTGATGGATGTGTATCAAACGTATGTTACTGTCCTTACATGAGAAAAGACCAGGTGCATCACTACAGTAACAGTGCAGGGATACAATGCATATGTCACACATTTGTTTGCCACAATGGCTAATGGTCTTCTCTGTTCACACAGCAGCCCTCCGATACTCCCAGCACCCCAAAGAGCATCAAGGACCCCCGTGAGATTGCCTTTCCATTGCCTGCCGTATCGGTACAGCTCACACCGCTCAACCTTTCCTCAGTCAGCCCAGAAAACCTGCTTCGACTATCTGATCACCAAGTGAAAGTCAGGCCGGCACCAGCTAACACATCCTCGCTGCCAGAGGCTGTTTGTGGGCAAGGGGCCAAAGCCTGCCCTTCCATTCCCCAAGTTACTTGTGGTGAGTCAGCAGTCCTTGTTTATTGCAGCTTACCTTTCTAGTGCCTTTGTCTTTATGTCACTTTCTAGATCATATTGGATCCAGGTCTGGTGCTTTAAGTGTGGGGGGGTTTGTGGTAATGTCTTAGTAAACGATTTTGAGAGTATGACCCTCCCTTTCTCAAGGCCAAACTAATACTTCAGGCTTAAGAATGGGTGGTTGATAGTCTTGAAAGTTCATCCTTAAAGCTAAATGTTAGTCCAATACCATAAACAGCAATACACTTTTTTTGCATTTTACCATTTTTAGCACAAAAACTGTTTGAATGAACATGGATACAATAAAGGGCACTGGAGTTTTTGCAAATTGGACTCCAATATACATTAAGAAAAGATACAGACGGAAGTGTCTCTTTACAAAGAAATAAAGTGCTGCGCAAAATTTACAAACGACACCACAATATGTGCAGAAATTAAAAATGCTTAAATTCATTAAAAAAAATCCATTTTAATGAATTTAAGTATTATTAAATTTTGCGCAGCACTTTATTTCTTTGTTTTGTGTATTATCCTTTACACATTTGTGGTCAGTGTGTTGGTTCTGCAGCACCCAGGTATTATACTTGTTTAAGTTGTGTCATTACACCAGATATCTGGCATTTTCATTTTAAGCGCTGAGTATCACTCTTTCCTTTTCACTTGGAAGTGTCTCTTTAATTGGTTTGTTACCTGTTCTTTAATTTCCATTGTAGGTTGAACCACAAGGCATGTGGTCCCTGAACAGATTTTCTGTATACCCCAATATTTTTGTCTCTCCATAATCACAGATGCATCAGACATGTCGGTGTCGCTCAGCTGACAAGATTTCAGCACCAGTACATTGTATAGGTCTCTTTACAATGCTCAATGTGTTTCTGTCCTGCAGATGATGAGCAGCTAGAAGACTCATCCATGCCACATCCAAATCTATCCCAACGACTGAAAGCGGCAGCTGTCTCCAGCACTCCAGATCCCTCTAACTGGCAGACTGAAGCCACGTGTCAATTTGCAAGTTCTAGTCACGCGGAAACAGGTACATTTCTTATGATGTAACCACATATACATCAATACAACAATAACGTAATACTTGGGTTTATATGGACACAATTATGAGTAGTAATTATCAGCCATACAGGTGGCTCTCCAGATGTAGTGTTTTCTAGAAATGCATTCTTAATACATTTGTAAGGTATTTTGAGAGATGTTTTAATATTACAGCAGTGAAATCTATTACATGGCGGGGACTTTTGTTTTAATATTTGGGAGTTTACAAAGTAGCTGCTGAAATCATTTTGAAAATATAGATTAAATAGAACATCTGCTTTAACTACTGGGGTAATGTTCGCCACTAGGGGGCACTCTCGTTCCACCACTCTATCTGTATATTGAAGGGGTGCACATCTCCAGTCCTCAAGGTCCACAAACGGGCTGGGAATTGGTGTATCCTTGGCTTAAAACCTGCAATTTAATGCATATTAAACTAAGATGTCTGTGCTTAAGCTTGGGTATCCAAAATTGTGGCCTTTTTGAAGCCGTCGAAGGACTGGAGCCGACTAGCCTTAATATTTGTGTATGTGCAGGATTTTATGCGTTGGTTAGTATGTTTAGGTTTTTTTTTCCATTGCTGCTTATGTGATTTTCACAATTACAATATATATATAATATCACAATTTTAATTTATTTTATATAAATTTTACATTTTATACATTTTCATATTATATTACTATTTTCCTCATTATTGCTGTAAACAAAGCTTATAAAAACATCTGGTTGTGACATGAGCATACAATCTGCTCCTTTGTGCCAAAAACCCTCAGTAAATATCCCAATTTTTACTTCAGCCTGCAGCTCTAGACCTCAACCTGACCCAAATGTCCAGTCTAATAAAGGGGACACTGCTCGTCACAAGACCCGTGCACCACCTAATGTGCCAAAGCTTTTCATCCCCTCTTCGGCTATCTCAAAGTTTCCTCCAGAGATCACAGTCACACCACCAACTCCGACCCTCCTCTCTCCCAAGGGCAGCATCTCTGAGGAGACAAAACAGAAGCTCAAGGTGAGTGGAGCATGGGGTATTAGAAAGAAATGAGGAGAAAAATAATGAAAGGGAACTGAAATCTAAATTAAATCTGAAAATCAATCCTAGTGATCGCATGCAATAACTGCCAACTTGTTAACCTGCCGAGTCTATCAACAGCCTGGTGACTGATCGTGTAACGGTGCTTCAAAGAATGTGTAACAGTAAGTTCACTTGAGGACAGGAGAGCCTCATTGGTGTCTTTCTAGACCCTGGCGGGCTCTCCTATTGCCCCCCCCCTCTGCTGGCTGATAGCAATTATTGTAATCTGTAATGCAGGGATATGGAGCCCTGCTTGCTGATCACATTGCAATCAGCACAAAGAGATCAAGAGGAAGAGAGGGAGAAAAATAGTTTCTACCCCTTCCAAAAATATTTTAAAAAAACTAGCAAGAAAAATTTGAAATAACAAAAAAAAAAGATTGAGGACCCAGTGTTGTCACCATAACATTATTGGGGGAAAAATGTATGAGAAATCCTCAAAGGGATCTCAAGTTATACAGCACTGGTAAAAGTGCAAAAACAAAATTAAAATAAAATAAATAATAATAAAAACAAAAAATTTACAAAAAAATGCCCCTTCCTTATTCCACTGTAGTATTACAAAATGTGTAATATGTAAAGCATGAATATTGCGTCTTGGAACATAAAAATATGTATGTGAGGTATGACTGTAATATGGAGATTTTGCTGAGCATAAATTGGGTTGTTGTTTAACTGCTTCACCTGCAGTATACAAGAAAGTTTAAGTAAGACTGAATTTTGTTTCTTTTTCTATTATCTATTATCACTAATAGTTATGTTTTTTGTATTTCTAGTATTTTAAAAGAAGGCTCTAATTCTGAACAAAATGTTTAATTTGTGAGGTTCATCAAATATAGGAATTCGTTGCTTATATAATACATGGTATAATAATGACAAATTATTTATTTTCCATCCCATTATGGTCATTTTATATTATATTTTTCTGTCATTAAGATCCAAAATTTGGGAGAGTCGTCATATAATCCTGCACGTACGGTAGTGGGGGTAAATCATCACTGTGCATTGCATGAAGCAGATCACATTTTGTACAGTCTGTAGGAATTTAGGCCAGTTCGGCATCCTCACCTGACTCCCCTTTCACTTTTTGCAGTCTGTCATCCTGTCTTCTCAGTCTGCTGCCAATGTGAAGAAGGAGACTCTGTGCCAGCCAGCTCTTGAGATCCTCGACATCTCTAGCCAAGAATCTTCGCTGGAGAGTGATACAGATGAGGAAGATGACTACATGGACATTTAAGGACTGCTTCTAAACACCTGCCTAAAGAAGCTTTGCTTGTGCTCCGGCCAGTCTCTGCTGACTGTGCTTGCATGTTACAACTCGTGGCATGAGGATTGCTTTGTGTCTATCAAAAACTAGGGTGTCAATCTACACAATGCATTAAAGGCTATATCATATTCGGGGACTTTCCTACTATCGATGTGACAGCTGTGCATGTGTGTTGGAGGGTCTGTGAGCTCAAAGGACACGTCACTGCATGTCACTGAGAAGACTTTCCAAGTCCAAAAAGATCACCTGATGGATACGAACAACATAAGCAGAAAGATTTCTGAGATTTTCTCTAGTGTTTACTTTAAATCGGTTGGACTGGGTTTCACTTTGGTTCCTTTGAAGCAATTTCAGAAGAGATATACAGTTCATCAGTTCTCTCTGTGTGATTTGGTGCTGAACTCAAGACTTCGAGCTGGTTATAAGAGATGGAGATCTTATCTTAAGTTGAAGAACACAAATTTCTGTTGAGTTCACTTTTTTATACTGAATGCAATATTTGTAAAATAAAATAAAAATGATAACTCATTTGAAAAAGAGAGAAACGATCACAGCTGGTGATACATACTGCACATAGTTTTCTAATAAAACTATTGGAACTTTTTCTTTGTCATATTTATATGCTTTCCGTCTTTAGAGGCAGGCTGCTTTCCTGTTAACTGGAAAAATGAACCTTTATTAGACAAACTCTCCATGTTTCAGAGACAAGTTTCAGCAATCTGACTCCGACCATGCCAACATATCAATTGGCAACGCCGGAAAATGGGACGGCATTGGTGTCGCCGCAAAGAACCATTTAAGAAAAACACATGCACAATGCACCCCAGATATTGTGTTTTGTGCTCAAATGTTAGTGTATCTTCAGACTCTATTCCTGTTAATACTACTATTACTTCTACTACTCATTAAACACTAACCTGGCTCTAAATGTGTTAAATAGTCCATGTTTGCCTGTTTGAGGCCCTTGAGGACTGGAGTTGTTCGGCCCTTGACACTTGATCTGCCCTTTTTGTATTTCATCTTACATATTCTTTAGGATAACTTTAGTTACGTCCCAAACTATCCATCTACCCTTTGCGTGCCTTAGCACCTACATAATCATTGCAAATAACAGAGGAAAATCTGTACACAACACTTTATTTACAAAAGCATCTGCTTTTTTAACCTCAATTATTATAAAATGGATAATTATCAATATAGATCAGACTACAATTCAGCTACAATTCAAAGAATGTTGCTTTCTTTACCACTTATATGTAAATTTTCTCTGATTAGGAACATCCTGTTGATTTTATGTGTATAACATGTTAATGTATATATCCTCCCCGTGCTCTTCACAGTGATTCTGTGTGAGCCATCTATCTTGACAGCATGTTGGCCTGTTCATGGCACTGGCCAAATACCACAACACAATTTTCACATATTGTTGAACAGCACATGGAAGGTGCAGTTATACATCCCACATGCTGCAGGGCAGTACCTTGCCTCTGCATACCACATACCCCATCCACTAGCGGGCAGGCGTTGGCAGCAATGGTTACCAATGCGTGTATCTGCCTGTGGACAACACATGGACCACAGTACGGCAAAAAATGTTTTTTTAATAATTAGCCTTTTTAACGCAACGTGCCATTGGAACACAGGAGCGATGGGAGTGATAAAAGGGCTCTGTACGCCTATGAAAATATTCCAGCTGTTTCCAGCTACAATAGTCATTTCCAACATTAACAATGCACCGACGTTTCTATCTGACTGTATTATATATACCTAATGTAAAACCTAGCGAATAGAAGAAGAGGGTCTTTGGGGGTCCAATGGGAAAGATAATAATGAGGGAGGGAGGAGGATTTTGATGGACGTGGTGGTACTAGCAGACAATGCAAACAGACAATCGTTAGGGGTTAGACTAAAAATACAACAGGCCATAAGTTGGTCACGTAAGATACCAAACCAAAAAATAGCAAGGACCTGTGGGAGCATGCTTTAGACCTGAGGGTTGTATTCATAAAGTGACAGGTGTGCAAACGTATCACCATGGCAACAGATGGAATGAACTATTCAAGTTTCCTTTGGTGTTATGGCTGTAGACCACTTCTTAAATGTTGAACCAGAGTCATTTTTTTTTTAATATCTAGCCTACCTCACAGAGTATCTTTACCGAATTATAAAGAGGGAGTCGGGAAATGTAGAGTTTGCTTCTAGAATGAAATTGCAGGAAGCGTTAGCGTATAAATTACTGTGCTAATTACATTATCCCACCATTTGCATACACATTGTAGCGTTTGTATGTCCTGGGCGCACACAAACCATTTTAGGAATGAAACCCTATTACATGACCATTTGCTATCAATGCCTTTCTGGTATGGTTTTGACAGTGGAATATTTTCAATATAACTATTGAGTGTATTATAGTCTATTATAAATACATACATTAAAACAGAAACAACATCTTTATTATGGTTTCTACAGGTTTCTTTAGCTGAGTGGAACACGTGGATATACACTTTATGGAAACCACCATACGGCCAGCATCCCCCAGATCACTGAAACCCTGTCCGCATAGAGAAAGCGAGGAGGTTTGCATCTAACAAAAGAACCACAACAATAGAATAAAAAGATTAATAATGAGAGGGGTGAAGGAAACCCTAAAACCTTGGCTTTATATAAGGAAAATTCCCACCATTAGCTGTCCCAAGAACACCCCTTTACCCAATAAAAATTGGAATTTTAGCCATGGAACCATGCTCGTTCAACTGCTCCCCACATCTCACTTTTAACTGTTTATCTCCCATTGTTGCCCCACACGTGCAGGCAGTGCTGATTGGCTGCTGCCATTTCACGTTGCCTGTGCTAAAAGGTGTGCTACACCTTTTAAATGGGAATCCTAATCACCTTGACTAAAGTGTTACAATCCCTGTATTAAGTGTTTTATTCCCCGCAACTTCACACACATTCATTATATATATATATAATATATATATAATGTGCAATGTTGGAGGCTTATCTCCAACATTGCACATTACACATATATTAGGGCAGCTCCCGGAATCACCATGTTAACAGCCTACCACCTGAAACAGAGTTGTTATATTGGGCCCCCTCCTTCACAAGATAATTTGGATTCAGTGTGATATAGCGGGCAGGTGCTCTCTGGGGATCACATAGAACAAACCACCTCGCCACTTCCGAACCTCAGGTAACTTGCTTGCGATCTCCCAAGCTTCTTCCGGTAGACTTCACAACAACGTGCGGGTATATTTCACATTTTAAGATAAATGATTTGCGGTGCACAATGTTTATTTCTCTAATGAAGTACTCTTATGCTTATATTTGCCCTTTGCCTGTGCCATGTTTTCAGACATCCTCCATCAAGAGACATGGCTGATAAAATTCTTTATGTTGTACAATGTACAGTTCAGAAATGTTTATTACCTTATTTTCATTTATTTTATTACCCCAGTTAACTATGTACTGTGTCACCCTTCGTTCGGCTAAAACGGTCTTAAAGCTTGTTTCTAGCGTCTCCCTCAAAGCTCAATAGTGAAGCCGGGTCGCAGATCTATAGAGGTAATGCTAATTAACCCCAAACTTTGGAATGTTTACAGGATTGCAGATCAGAGAGATTTAAATTGCCACATAACACATTTAACGGCATGTTCAATGCAGGGGCCGGTGGCTATATGTTAAAAATAAATAAACCTATCCCAAGATATAATTCCCTGTTTTTCTATTAACAGAACAGGTTAAAGCATATCAATTTGGGATTTATTCGCTAAAGGGAGAATTTGTAGGTTGTGGTTTTAACCCCTCGACTACATTAGACATTCTAAAGGCTTATCCCCAATAAGCTTCCACTGCAGGTAGAGCTTTGTTGGCCCTCTGTAATGTATACTTATACTAAATTATACAGGGACAGGTCAGCCATCTAACTGGAGAATGTTAACAGTGTTGGTCCTTCGTAATGAACAATGAATTGTGGGAGTTGAGACCAAAACTCTCCTTCTGGATTGCCAACAACTTGCTAAATCTCGTACAAGTATCCGTGGGTTCTCCACGTCCTATACGAAAATGCTGTTTTAATGTAAGAATATTTGGAGAACCCAACCTGAGTTGGAATGTTTGCTTGGGTCTCCATGCTAGTTGGGTGGAAGATGGCCATGTGTTATTAATAGTTTTATATAGCGCCATCAGATTCCGCAGCGCTGCAGAACGCGTACACACATAGAATATAGCATAACAAGATGACTCACAGAAACGGGCAAGGAGGTATATGTGTGTGTATATATATATATATATATATATCACACATACATTACTGGGCTAATTTGCACTGCAGGGATGGATCCTATATAAAAATACATCAGCATATTTCTCATTATTATTCTTATTGTTTACTTAAACGGTTTGCGTTTATGTAAACGGTGCAAGTATAGGCTGCTTTACTGCAGTGGCCCTTAGCCAGTGTTTGCAGGCTGAGCTGATGGGAGTTGCACACATGGTAAGCAGGAAATGGCTCTATGCGTGTGAGAGATTAATAAGCATAAGAGGCCCCCGCCTCCAAACCAAACAGATTTGTACCATTATACAGTGCTTTGTCATAGTATAATGTAACTTCCAGGTTTCCCAGTTTCCCTGAGCCCCAGGAAACCGATTTCTTGGCTGCTTTAATCTGCTTTCATCAATAGCTATTGTTTCCCACAAGGGACTTTGAGAGAGGTGTTAAAACTGCTGTCTGTGCCTGGCATCTCTCTCCCATTAGTGAATGGCTCCCCCAGCTCCCATCACCCAGGACTGATGAATATCAGACAGTAGCTTCATTAACATGGCAAACTCGGCTCAAAGTTCATCTTACAGATGCGTAAAATGTATTGCGTTAACTCCATTCAAGCCGGAGATAGAGAAACTACGATAACCAATCTTCCAGGACACGTGCATTTCACAAGCTGATGACCTGTAATATGTGGCGATGTATACTGAAATATGGTATTTTACACCAGCAACGTGAATACCCCCAACTGTATATAGTGCATGGGACGGTCATAATTTTGGGGCTCTGTCGTGTGACCTGGAGAAAAAAAAATTGATAGCGAGTATGCTTAGCTGTCTACATTCAGATGTTCCTTTCCCATGACATCCGGAGCTGTCTAATGTCATGTAAATGTCTACCCGTGGTCTGCGAGTTGCTGTCATTTGGTTTCTCCTCCAGTTTTTTTCACATGCTCTGTGTCAGGTTTGGGCAATACAGAGAAAGTTCTTTATTGTTATAAAGTGCCGCCTTCAAATTATTCCAATTCATATTTCACAACATTTGAAATGAAGACTTTTGATGTGATGACAGGGTTTCTATTTCTGTAGCTGATTGTTACATAACATCAGAGTGGTATTATATAGTTGCCAGTTGAATTATAAATGGAAATTTTTGCTGTTTATATAGCATTAACATGACGGTTTGATATATAGACTGTTGTAGATTTCGCTAACCTTAATTTTCAAATGTAAAAAAAAAAAAAAAAAAAAAAAAGAAACATCGGGGTGTAGAGAGACAGAGATATTTGGGTCCAATGAGGGACTTCTTCATAACGAGAGCCTGTGCGCAGATTCATCTTCAATGTGGCATGAGTATCGTATGGTACACATTTCCAAACACTTCCTGCATGGACTATTGAAATCGATTAAATGCTAAGATATTTTTTGGAAGTGTACCTACTCCTGCTGTTTTAAACCCAACATCTGGTAAATAGGCACTGTCCAAATATATTCCATATTTCAGCAATTATATTTAGACATATATTTCCATGCTTCTTGTATAATGGTCATCAGCCTCTTCTTCCCTTGGCCCCAATACCTCATTCGGCCTCCAAATAATTTCCTATAATCCTAGCTCTGGCAAAGTTTCGACTGGTTGCAACTTAATGGAAAAACTGCCTAAATCAAACCTTGGTATTTTTTTATTGGAGGCTATCACTTATTTATTCATTACACTTTGAAAAAAGCAACAGGTCACACTTTTCTTTTGATATGTCCTTTTTAACAGACTATTGATGTGCCTCCATCCTTCCCATGAGTGTTTCTATATAAAGGATCACAAAACAAAAATTAGAATACATAGGAAATGTATGATTTCGCATTTCCTTAATTTGTAACAATGGTCATTGTAGCCTCATTTTAATTCAAAATATTCAACGTTGTAATTTGTTTTCACTGTTATTGTTCAAAATGTACAATGGATGCGATTTCCAGGGGAAAGAAAATCAAACTGAACAACTTTCTTGTGGATTACAGTGGCTTGTGTGATGTAAATATATACCAGAAATGATTTCTAATGGTTTGGAGATGAAACTGTCTCCATGGATGTTAGTTTGCAGTAAACTGCCGCTAAGGTATGGTCTTGGGGGCAAACCATGGAATTTAGACCAACCAAAAATCTGTAATGTTAACCCATTCATGTTGGGGCATGTCCCAAACATGAACAGGTCTTCACATTTCAAAAAATGTTCTCAGGATGTGGGATGTTAATTTGAAAGAAGTAACTGTGATTGCCCCTTTAAATGACAAAACGCCAAGGGGCTTTACAGAACGTCCAAGCTTGGTGTGTCTAGAAAAATGTAGCAACACTTGAAAGTAAAATGGTTTATTCAATGCTTCCATGATGACCTTTATCGGGTTCCAACAGTCTTTAATTTTGTTTTTTTTTATCCCAGATTTGATAATATGCTCTGTGTGTTAAGAGTGCATGGCACCTCCTAATACAGTCTGTGTTGCCAACCATAGGGTAAATGGGCTGGTTGGGTGATCAAAGTGCTACCCTGTAACTGGCCCATTGAGTAAGGGGATACCAAGGGGCCTGATTGCCAAAGAGTGTGATCTGCCTCACGCGCTGGCTTGGCAGCAGGGGAACTGCCTACCCCTGGACCTTTGTGTAAACATTTCTGTTAATGGACACCTCTACCTTTTTGTAGGGTAGTTTGTCTAATCCTCCTTTTAAGTTAGCTCCTCTAAAACCTAGTGGATCTAGACAGAGTATATGAGCAACCACCACTGAAGTCATTTGGCGCGTGGATTACTTCAAAACTAGGGATTTTTAAGATTCTTAAGATATTTTATAGATGGTTTTTATATCCTTCTAAACTCAATGTTATGAAATCGTCTCAATCCCCACTTTGTTGGAGAGGCTGTGGAGCAGTAGGACATATGGAACATATATGGTTTGACCATTCTCACAATGGTCAAATTAATAACAACTTCTATTAACTTTCTGACCCCAAAGATGGTTTTATTCAAAGTGATTCCCAATGTACAGAGAATTATCCTTTCCCATTTATTCATTGCTGTCGCTTATATTCTCCCTAGACACTGGGGTAAACAAACTGTCCCAAATACACAAGAATTGTTGACACTTTATAAAGAAAATAAATCTCTAGAACACGGTGTACGTCATTTGACGATAGAATACCCTACATTAAAGTACCATTGGGATGAATTTGAGAGGAAGCTTCGTAACAAATTTAGGTCAGGATGGGACTCTACTTAGGGGAAAAAAAGAAAAAAGAGAAGTGTATTGTGTCATTTTCTAAGTTCAACTGTGATATATTAAGATTGTACCTTGTGATTGTACATCTCATTATACTCTCATGTGGATGTACTACCGTATATATGAAAAATTTACATTAACTACCGTATTGTAAGTAGCTTTTACTTTTTACATATGCTTTTCACATTTCGTACTAAGTAGGAAGGCAAAGATGTTTCCACAATGCCCTGCAACCTGTTGGCGGTGTGGGTAATTACCTACATATGTGATGGAACTGCCCAAAGGTCAAACCACTCTGGATCATACTCTAGAAGAAATTGAAGCAATTAATAGGTCTAGATCTTGATGTCTTACATATAAATTGGCCAAATGTTTTTTTTTCTTTTTAACAAAGCTAGTAGTACGTTTTCTGATGGCTACTTTAATAATTATAGCCAGAAATTGGAAATCGCCTTCATGGGATGTATTAAGAACTCCAATTATCTATCAATTAAAGATTGAATCAAGCAGAGAAGATATATTATCTATATAACAAGCATATAAATTGAGCTATGACAAATTTATATTAATCTAGATTTGTCCTGGAACATAAACTATATCTTTGTATGTCTACAAGGTACTCTATTAGGTGTAATCTTTCTTTGTTTACATTTTCCATTAAATCATGCCCTCAACTTTTTATATTTGCAACTTTCTTTGAATTAATTTTTTAAATTATTTTTGTCCCTTTTATACTTTAATAAAAAAAGAATATGTATTCTTTTTAGTGGCTACACAAGCGTGAATATAAAAAGAGAACGGTTGTTACTTGACCATGGTCCTAAGTAACTTTTAACATAAGCATTATTTCTCGGTTACTCTTTAAATTATGGAGCCTAATGAAGTTTTGGCTAGAGCTGGAGGTGTTGGTATATTGAGTGATTCCCCCTGCATTTTGTGACAGTACAATAAAACTGTCTCTGACAACACACTGATCGATTTGCTGATGGATTGAGCCATTTCGATGCCTACCATTTGTGAAGTGTTAAAAGCTCAGCCTGATGTCCCTCAAAGAGCTCTGAAAGGATGCCCAGGAGAGGTTGTCATTAATACAACATCTATGGACCTACAAATTTATTCAGGATT